>QVNV01018341.1:0-58037 GCA_014825455.1 Pseudomyrmex pallidus | reverse complement strand
GGCAAATAACTTTTCTATTCAGTTTAACTCAATCTATCACCATACTTCGGCTTGGTCAAAATTTTTGGGACACCCTGTATATATATATCCATATATATATACACATGGGAAGCTGGGAATATACCGCAGGAATATTGATTCTCGTGCGCGAGGTTTTCCCGCGCCATCTGTCAGCAACGCGAGCTGCAGGCTCTGCCTCTTCGTGTACATTATAGACTGTTGGCGCTCGGCTTAGTTTCGTAAGCCGACCACGGTTAGATAATATTTGCGCGTATGTGCAAATAAACACGCGCGCTCGCTGTATTGCGAATTTCGCGCGGAAACGCGAGAACGTCCGCGCGAGAGGCGCGATTGAAATCTCATGAACGCTGATTCTGAAACGACAATATTCGCAATGCGTTTGCAAAAAAAAAAAAAAACGCTTGACAACTTTTTTCCGCTGTCTGAAATACGACAAAGTTCGAGATTTACACGGGAGAAAAAAGTCGAAGAGAAGAAAAAAAAAAGAGACAAGTTAATAATATAATTTATTTTTAGACTAACTAATTAAATTTCTGCTTTTCTGTGCGTGTGGATTTGATCAGCTCAACATTGAGCTTTCTGTATAAATTTCTCTATAACCATTAAAGATCATTGCGTCATCCGCTGGTTAGCGGAAAAAGTGCAGACAGCATGTCTCTGACTCACAGACCGGATAGAGAAATTAGGATATTACGAGTCGGTCTTTAATTAATCAGGAAGAATTAAGTCGTCCAGTGTGCCTAATTAAGCTATCTAGTCGCGGCGCGTTACGTTCAGAAACGCGCGCGTCATTTCGCCGTATTCATTTAATAATAACTCAACGTTTTTTTCTTGTTTTTTTGTCTTATAGAATCAACGCGAGAACATTTACAACAATGGTCAATAAAATCATCATTTTTTTTCGGTTTTTATTACTATTATACAGTTGCGTAATTAAGACAGCTGACGCGATGCGAAAGTTGACCTTTCCGACGCGGACAAAGAGCAAAATTAATGAAAACGAGTAATGGGAAGAGGGAAGGGAGTGAGAAGGCCATTAATCACGAACGAACAATTTAATCCCTCGAACGTTAGACTTAGCACAGCCGCACTTAATAACAGCGCGTTCTGGCCTAGGTTCCGGATACTCCGTTTTCTATTACCCACATTCCGGCTCGATTTTTCAAAGCCAGACGAGAGAGTCGGCGATGAAAATCCTGACGTGGTTCGCATTCCGTTCCCTTACTCCCTCGCTCATGTTCGCCTATACAGAGTGTCTCGGAAATTGAACAATTGCAATTTTCATCAAAAGCTTCAACCGTCGAAACTTCAGCGATAAAATCCAAAAAAGCAATATATTACCTGGAGGAAGATATTGCGTTCTTTGTGTTCTCGTTAAATCAATACATGCCGGGACACTCCGTAGAAATTCTTTCCGACCCCGCTGGTTTACATAGATAACCGGTGTATGTGCGTTGTGTTGCACTCGCGCTGCGGTGGATACATATGTACACACACGACAGAGAGAGAAACGTGCGAGAAGGAACACATAAGGAATACGAGCTTCCCGACGATTGTGCGACGTGGGAAGAGCTATAACTCAAATAGAGTTTCCGATGCTCCTTGCCGCGTCTCTTACATCTCTTCAGCGTTCTTTCCGCCCGTCGTTCTTCGGATTTTACCAACTAGAGGATTCCACGATAAAAGGATATCGAGACTCGCGTGTGTTGTTGTTTTTTTTTTTCTGTGTGCTCGAAAGATTCACGCGCAAGTCGGTTTTAAAGGTATCATCCGTTTGGTTATTTAAGGATTCGCATTCAGAGAATTGAAAGGGTTTTCAAAGAGCATTCGCGCTCGAGTCTTGAATTGATTTTCGCTTTAAATTGTAAACTTTAATATTAATCATCAAGTCTGATATTATTCCTTAACTCAAATATATGTCGTGAGATTTGACGAAAACGCGACGTTGTTTCAGGAACCGCCAGAATAATCGCTTAATGTATCGAGATACGCGATTCATTAGGAAAGCGGACGAAGAAGCTCTCGCGTGGAAATAGTCGATTAACGACAGTCCTCCTCCTTCTCCTCTTCCTCCTCTTCTTTCTCTACGACAATTTGGGTGAAACGCGATACAAAAGCGACGATTAAGGTGACAAATGAGTAATTTCGCGTGGCGCGCACGGGCGCGGTCGTGTTTGCGTAAGAGACACGCGTGACTAAGCTTCACTCGCGTGCTCGGATGTGTAACGAGCTCAACCGCGATGACGAGACCCTAAAATCTAGTCGTCGACGACAACCAAAGAGGAGGGTGCACGCGAAGAGGAGGGCGATTTTAGACCGTGTCGATAAATTATTCGTCGCGTCCGTGTCCGTCCTGTTGTGTTACCAAAGGCACGACCGCACACACGCCTTCGAACGTCGTTCATCACACGGAATGTTCGATAAATAAAAACGAGTGATAAAATGAACAACGCGCGAGTTATAAAAGAAATAGAAATGATCGATACGAGCGTATTTTACGAAAATAACGTTGCGCGCGCAAACATTTATAGAAAATTTTCGCGAAAACCACTTGTCCGTTCACACAAATCGAGCTGTAAGGTATAAACGTACAGACGTGTGAAATGAATTATTTCATTGGTTAACAAGATCTATGTAGTTAGAGCCGAATTGTCAATTTAACGTATCATCAATTTCAAAAAAAAAACGAAGAGGCAAAAACGGATGTAATTCCACATCAATGTAATATAATTCGCTAATTACATTGCGCTCCATCAATTTCAATAATGCGCGATGTTTACTTGAAAAATAAAAATTGCCGTGTTTATTCAGACGATGGCACGAGCGCGCGAAATCTGCGTATTCATCGCGACAAAATTAATCCCAGAGCTTTTGTGCTCCGGTTCCTTTGCTCGTTCACAATGCATGATGATGCCCGTCGTTTCAGGACACACTCACGTGAACACAATCATACACATACACACATACGGAGGCTCTCTTACTGGGCTGTCTCACTTGTGGTCGTACAACAGTCGTTTTATGTCCCTCGAAAAAGAGTTCTCTACCCTCGGTACGTGCACGCCGTAGATTCGGTAGCGCCGTCCGAGGGTCTGATAAATAAGTCAAACGGTCCGATTAATATTCAAACAGTTCTGAGAGAGAGAGAGAGAGCTTGGCATGTTCGGAGAACCGCTCTCTGCTGTTCCCTCTTCCTCCTTCTACCCCGCCTTTCCACCTTGTAATGGTAATCCAGTGTTCTCGGGCTGAACTCCGACGTTCCCGATGCGCATGAGATAGGCACTTTAGAGTTATCGGGGAAGGGATCGAGATTCACCTCCCTTCCCGCCCCGAGCCGATCGAACGCGCGGTAACCCCTAGGCAAGGAACGTCCCAAAGTGTATTAGCATCTGTCTTTCTCTATATCGCGATATTAAAAAGCAAATAAAAATGTTTTTAAATCAGTGTCACTATATGATTTCCGGGTAAAATAAAAAAAATAAATAAATAAATCACGAACGACACAACAGAGAGAAAAAGAAAAAGAGAGAAAAGCGCCTCTATCTATCTTCATGTTAGAAACGTGGTCTCAAGAAACGTGGGAATAACGAACGAACGCGTGTTATACGACACAATTTATTCTATGATCTTTCTGAGTTAATTGTGTGCTGTTTCATTATCGCGTCGAACGTCCCGTCGATGAAATGCCGTATTTTCACATATATACGATCATAAGATCGCGATTGAGAACTGAGGGGGAAAAAAAAAGACAGCTGCCATCATCACCGAAGTGGGGGGGAAAAGAGCGGAGCGGAAAGCAAGTGGCGTTTTAATTACAACGGGCGCTTAATTACCGCGATCGCTCATCATAAACCCTCCTAGTCCTCGAGAAATTCGCGTATTATTCGTGCCTCCGGTTTGCGGGAAGAGAAGGGATCGTCGATTTCCCTGCGGACACCCTTGACATCCTCGAAAACTCTTCCCCGAGCCCCTAGTGCTTCAGCCTCTCACCTCACCCTCGACTCGCCACGCACACAGAGGCACGTGCACCAACACTTTCACGAGCGTTCTCGGTGAATTCCATTCTCTCGAAATCTCTCGCGCTCTCAAAACGCACTCTCCTCGTAGCACGGGGTGTAACGTCTCACTCCCTCCCGTCCGCGACTGCTGTTTGTGTACTCCTCTCGACGAGCAGCGAGGGGAATGAAAATGCAGCGCGCCGGCTTCGGGCGGTAATCAGGGAAACAGCTGTTTCAGGATGCGTCCCGCAAAGGGGTGCAAATGTTCGCGATGAGCACGTCGTATGTTTCAGATAAGTAATACGAACGTGTAAACAGAAATTATTCTGACTTGGGTATCCTACATGCATATTAAAATTATGTATGTAACAATTTTGTTATAAATTTTCTCTTTTTTAATTAATTACACACACATATAATTGTAAATAATTTGCATAATTAATATATATTTCCGTGCTGAGATAAATACAAATGTAATAAAAAAATAAAAATCAAAAATCAAAATGTTTTTGCTATTTTCAGAATTCCTTTGTGGTTCGAGAAAAAAAACTTTTTCTGAGCGAGTGTCTTTGTAAGCAGAATAGCACTCCGGAATTCTTTCTTGTCCTTATCTCTGCTTCCTCACTTCGTTCTTTTCTTTTGCGCTACGCGCGCCGTGTCTCGTATCAACCCTCTCTAAGATCTGTGTGCGAACCACTGCGCTCGAGTATGCATACGTGAGCGCCTTGCTTTGAGGGTGTGGCATCCGGGGACTTTTCGGCGCTTGTTTTTTTCCGCGTGTTCACAACCACGCGACTAAGAACACCGGATGTCCCAATTATCACGACGTGTTCTCTGTCCCGAATTGTTCTGCTCCACAAAGACTTTCGAACCTCGTTACTCGAATCACGTTTTTATCTCAGGCAGATATTTTAGCGCTAAGAAGTGTATTTTGTGCAAAAATGTTTCGAGAGACGAATTTTATTCCCGAAACATTTTGTGTAGAAATACTGTGCCGATAAATTCATCGAAAAATGAACAGCTACACAAGCGCGTAATAGACATATTTGAAATATCGAAGTGAATACTAGCGTTCGTCGGGCTGGCTGATGGAAGTTGCGGCTTTGCGGTGCGACGAGGGCGAAATCGCGCCGACCAGCCATAAAACCGATCGCGAACGAGGATATCGTATATCGAAAATCGAGAATCGATACATCGATGCCGTAGATAGAAGCCGGATAATAATACCGAGGCTTCTATCGCCGTTTCCCGTCTTTAACTACCCCCTTGATCGTCGTTTAATACCGAATCGCATTCGTCGAGAATCGAAATTAATATTTGTCAAATAGATGGAAAGAGAGAGAGAATTTCTCGCGATAATCGAGCGAATGCATTCACAGCAAATAGACGACGATATTCAATCAATGGGGAAAGAAGGGAGGAAGTGTACAAAAATATTAATAATCATTGAATAAAACACATCAAGCAAGAAAAATACGCAAATATTAGAAATGTTATATTTGTTTGTTGAAAAAATAACAATGAAGTATTACCGATCAAATATATGATAGATATTATTTTTCACAGGGGAATTTCAATTCTTTCAGAGACAAAGAGAGAGTAAATAAATAAATATCTCTGTGTTACAGCGCGTTATTTATGTATATTGGCAAACACGAATTCAACGTATGATTTTAACGCACGTAACCACATAGCTTTGACAAAAAAAGGATGTCAATTCAAAGAGCAGTGGTTTTTTCGCTTGCGTTATCGCGCGAGCGACGTCGCGTGAAAAGGCCGAAAGCAGCGACCGAGAAAAAGGGCTAACGGTGCTCTCGCGACTATGAAAGATCTTTTTAGAATGGCGTTCGGATGAAAGCGCATTTCTTCCTCTTTCTCTCTCTTCCCTTCCCCCCCTCTTCTCTCTCTCTCTCTCTCATCGCGGTGCTTTACAACTCGCGTCGTAATTCTGAAACGGCGTCAGCCGGACTTTCCTTCCGGCGTGCGCGAAGTAAATTTTAAAACCATCTCCGTACCGGCGGATGGTTGAAACAAGAGCTAAAACAAAACAAAACAAAACAAAAAAAAAAGAATATTATCCACTAAGTAGAGATAATGTCTGCCACAATGAGAAAAGCTCTGTGTTTTAAAATCCTGTTCATGGTTCTCGAATTTCGTGGCGCGTGCATGAAAGCTCTTTAGGGAATACGTACGAGTTAACCACCGAGAACTTCAACATAAATAATGAGCATTGTATATCTCATTATACTGAAGAAAAAAACAATATAAACGCGAATTTGCTATTCTGAAAATTTAAAAGACGACTCACGCGTCGTCGCGACAATGGTTTTTTTTTTAAATACATGAAGATTTTCCCTAGCCTTCTTGCGACAAAGTGAACATATTTTATTATATAATATCCTATTGACCTATGTAATAAGAGGATTACTTTTTGAACAATAGCCTGAAAAATTTTTTTTTTTTTTTTTTTCAAAAATAGTACAGAGATAAAATGTGCGCGCTTTTCCTCTTTCTATACTTAAAATAAGATGCAAAGTAATAACTCAAATAGTCTGTGAGAAAATATCGAAAAATATCCGAAAATATGATAAAAAGCAGAATGTACAAAAATGGAGTAATAAAATATCAGCTTTTTAATTTGAACAGCGTTTGAAAATTCAAAAGCAAAAAGCTTCAAAGGAAAGAATGTTTATTATTGATATATCTTTTACTACAAAAGCGACGATATAAAAAGTGCATAAAACTCAAAATTGACACGTTTCAAGTCTCAACTCAATTTTAGTCCTAACAATCCTATTATTTCATCGCATATTGTATTATTTCTCTTTTGCCGTGCTCGCACGACGAAACAAGAGAAAAAAAAATAGAAATCCTCGCCAGGGGATCACTTTTGAAGAATCATTTTTACGCAACGGGAAAAAAGGGAACGCACAGCAAAACGTTTTCGCAATTCATCTCCCGTTATTTATCCCCGAACGACCGCAAACGACATCTCCGATGATCGCGATTGGCCGGCTGCCAATCCCACTTTCGACGGCGTCTCGTCGCATGTCGACGTCCTCGACTGCTAAGACAGTCAAGCTATAACGAGCAGGAAGCAACGACGACATGCGGTGGCGAAAGAGGGGCTGCTGTTGGGTGGAACACACGGCGAAGAAGCGCGCGCGGAGGGCGTAGGAAAAAGGGAAAAGGGCGAAAACGGAACGCGGGAACGACGCACCACCACTACGACCACCACCACTGACGAAATCCGTCGAGCCACCCTCGTCGGCGCTCGTGTTTGTCCGTGTATTCATCCGTGTACTCCCGGGGGCGGAGACCGCAGAGTATTGATTTCACCCTCGTCACCCTCCCCCTCCGTCGTTCCCACCCTTCTCTTCTCACTCCCTCTGTGCCCCGGCCGTTTGTGCCCCCGTTGCCGCTCCTGCAACATTTCCCCACCGGCACACAGTCGTAGGAGCAGCCGCCAACCCTCACTGTGTCTCTTTCTCGCGCTTTCGCGGCTCTCTCTCTCTCTCTCTCTCAATCTCTCTCATTCAACCACCCCAATTTCACTCGAACTACCGGTGGTGGCGACGCTACCGGCCAGGACCGAGTCTAGGAGTCGCGGAATCCACTTTGAAGCCGCATATTTCCGAGTAAATAACCATTGCAACGGGAACAATCCCATCAATTATTCCAGTTACATCGCCGTTCTCTTCGTGAAATTAATTTTTTAACAACCACATAAATAGCTGCCTGTAGAAAATAAATATGCAATATCTATCTGAAAGAAGGCGGAAAAACAAAAAACGAAATATTTTCTCTTACCGAATTTTGTAAAAATCGTATTTTTCTACCTCTTAACATAAATTTTTCTCTAAAATTTGTGAACCTTTTCTCTATCGTAAGACAAACAAAAGTAAGAGAAAAAACTCTTGGATTTTTTAACTTCATTACATTCAACGTTTAAACATTATACAACATCATTGTATTTCGCTTTTACGTGAAATTTATAACTGAAAACAACTATGTTCTTGTACAATATTTACACAGCGTTTTTTATATATTGTACATTTAAAACAAGTATATTCTAAATTTACAAAAATAATGTTTTACATTTCTAATTTAATTAACGTAAAAAAATGTAACTTTTATTTTTATAAATTTCTAAAACTATTAAATGTAATAATAGAACGAAGCTTCTCTCTTTCTTTTTATTTCTCTATACAATTCGCTTATTAAGGGCGACAGAAAACTTAGATCCAGCTCTGGTGCACCAACACCGATACAAATCCCGCCGGTGCGCGTCACTTCTAGAGACTCGTCGACAGTCACAGGCGAAACCTTGCCCGACCGTTCGTCGACGAATCAACCTGGTAAGCCAACCTCGCGAAAGCTAGAGAATAAACGAGAAAAAGAGAGAGAAAATCACCAGAAAGAAGAGACTCGGCAACTACTTGAGAGAAATTCGCGGAGTGAAAAAAGGAGAAAAACACAGACACGAAGATGGCACTGTGCAAGCCTGCATCGACGTCGCGATTCTCACGAGGGTGGGAACGACGTGGAAAAAGGGTTTGAAGGGTGACATCGTGCGGGAAATGGGTGTGTATCGCGGAATAAATTTCAAGGGGCAAGAGTGTATTCCGGCGAAAATGTAATCTGTTTATTCCGCTGTTGCTTTTGCGGCAATGTTGATACAGTAGACAGGGGTAGACAAGAACGATGGCTGGTGGCAGACAAAGAGAAAGTTGACGTTTGTGAGTAGGGTTCGTTTCATTGGAAAACTCTCGTTTGTCTGATATTTGTAAGCAGTTACGTCTGAGGTAGA
Source organism: Pseudomyrmex pallidus (assembly GCA_014825455.1). Classification (NCBI taxonomy): domain Eukaryota; kingdom Metazoa; phylum Arthropoda; class Insecta; order Hymenoptera; family Formicidae; genus Pseudomyrmex; species Pseudomyrmex pallidus. The sequence goes on along the minus strand of QVNV01018341.1, from coordinate 49,211 downwards.
CGATGAATAATGCAGCACGAATTGAACAATATAGAAAAAAGAGAAGAGACAGAAAACACCATCTATCCATCAATATCTTCCTTAATGATGTGTAAAATACTTCGAAAACTCGAAATAAAATTTGTTTAAACACTGATTTATAACAAGTAACTGATAAAATGTCGAATAAAGTAATGGAAACATCGCGAAAAAAAGCAGTGACAACGAAAATAAAAAATAATAAAAAAACAAAAAAACAAAAGCGGCTAGCTATCAGCTTTCTACTCTAAAATTTGAGAACCGCTGTCCAATACCAGAGATATAACGGATTATTCCCCTCGGTGCATAGAGCAGTCGACGATGCCACTTTGCTCAGACCACCATGCCATGTCCCTCGGCTTTCGCCCCCAACCCTGGCGACTATTCCGACATCGATGAGCGTCAATTCCGAGTCGACGGGGGCGCGATCAAAAATATTTATCAAACGGTGCATCGAGCGGATTCTTATCCGCGCGTTAATCCGCTCGTTTAACTCGCACGTCCGAGTTATTAAAATCATTCGATATTTTAATTACTTAAGAACGTTTCATAACATAGAATTAGGAAGCAAATTCATTTTCATATAATGATATTTGTATTTAGAGTTTATTTATTGTTAAAAAAGAGAAAGTTTAAAAATAAAAGATTGAAAACTAAAAGCTTCGAAAATTAAATATTAAAAGTTGAATGTGCTGAAATTTGGGAATGTGGAGAGAACGAATGAAATCGAGTATCGATCGCGAAATTGCTCTGAAAACAATATTTGGCAATTTCTATGAGTCTCGTCGGAGCGTAATCGGGAACAGCATTGGGAATAGGGAGAGAGATTACATATATTATTTGTTTATACGTGAATAACGTGTCCGTTACATAAATATTATCGCTCTCGGACGATCGCTATCATTAATAATAACGCGGCAAATCGCAGCATGCAAAACTAATGACGTCGCTGTTACAATTGAGAGACACTCGTATCGATGTCACTCGCCGAACCGAGGGTCCGAATAATAGATGACGCGAGTCAATCGGCTGTGTATCGACGCGTCTGTATGCTTTGAAAACGATCGTCGACAAAGCGACTGCCACGAGCTACGAATAGCGACGAGTGACGGACGAGGGAAAATAACCCGCTGCAATCATCGCGCGAAGAGCGGAAATAGTTCGCGCCAATTTCTGTCCTGAACTTCCCACGTTCTGTCAAAACGCAGACTTTAAACTATCGTGTGTTATTTACATTAACAGCAATGTATACGACAGATGCGAAATTTAAGTTTCCTGATTTATGTGAAATCAATTTGTAAACTTCACATCGGGTCACGGCTCGTGTGGAATATGCCGTTTGCATGTAAATTAAGCATAAACACAGCAAAACGCCATTTGAAAACATTTTTAACCGGTTATAAAATTAGCATCGGACAGGGTTATAAAAATAGGTGGGATTCGACAAAAACTACCGCGATTTTTACGATTGAATATTTGCATTTTTGATTTGCAAAAGTCTCCACGACTTCTTGCTCATAAACAAACATTATGGTATTTATACCACATCAAGATTTCAAGAGTTGCAACTTTATATTCGCGAATACACGCTATTTCGTTGCGGTAAATTGCTTGGTTTTTTTTCGCGATGTTGCGATAGAATTCTTCTTTCGAACTGCGCCATTACATTTACTCGGGAACGTTTAAACAGTTAACGCGCCGTGTACGTTCGAGTGTGTACGCGGGTTTTCCCCAATTTTATTGCGGCCGAGACGAGTCGCGTGCGCGCATCCGCGACACACGTACAGCGAGTTGATTGACGCGCGAATACGTGTCCGGCGTTGCATCGCGCGCGAACAAGGTTGCGAACGAGCACGTACAAACGACGACGACGCCGACAACGAACGGGTACTCGATGTGTGCCAAGGCGAGAGAGACACCGAGAGAAAAAGTGCGGGTTTTACGACTCCCACGCGTATATACTACACACAACGGAATATATTCTGTTCGCATCGATTTCAGTGATATATCACTCGCGGAATGCAAATAATATACTTCTCGGTGTACTCCAGATTTTAACGTCATTTTTCAATTAAACAATTCTACATGTAATTCTGTGAGTGTTTCTTTTTCAATTTAAGAAACACAGATTATTTAATCTGATTGATCACACATGTAGATAGTGTAGAGGCAGTCGAAGCTAGATCTCCGGCTTTGAGCGACGCGACGCGCGACGAGAAAAATTCGTCGAACAAAAAGTCTGTCGGCCCTGCTCGTCATATTCGGCCAGCCGTAAAATGCGATAACGTTACAGATCTTTTCGAGAGGAAATAATGCACAACTTTTGATGGTCGCGAATCGAGAAAGCGCGCGCACGAGATTTATTTATGACGGCGGCTCCGCCGTATCTGCGAAACGATATTTTTCGTTTCACGTTTATTTTCAGATATACTATGCACGCGCGCGACCGAACGAGTTGCAACGCTCTCGTTCTATCTCCCGCGATAGAAACCAAACGTCGTATTTTACAATAACGCGTCCCGCGTTCGTGTTCGTGAGAAGCGGATTTATTTATTCAGCGTCACGGCGATAGTCCACCTCGATTTAAAATGAAAGAGAAACAAATATGTGAAATGTGTCAAGATGGAATCGATTCTTCCTGTTTGGACGAAAAACTCTTTTTCTTCCGTCTCAATATTATTATATCTCATCTACGTATTTGTTTTTCACTTTAAAATACTGACACTCAAATCGTCAATTAAATTTTTATCTGTAATGTTTTTTGTTCTAATAAAAAATGATTGAAACACGAAAAATATTTGCTGTTCACTTTTTAAGTTTTATTTCTCTTGTCGCGATTGTTTCGCGTACGGTGCGTACGAACTTACGTAATTGATTCCACGCTGACACTCATACCGCCGTATCGTTACCTACATGTAAAGGTGCGTACGAGCGTTACGCGTCGCCGCCGACGAGGCGAAGATACCGATCGAAGAAAGAGTCGAGCTCGTGGCGACTAACAAGCTGCCGGAAATCAACGTTACATATCCGGTCGGAATGTCTTAGAAGTGAGAGAGAGAGAGGAATAATGTTTCCTCTACTTACTCGTATCCGGCTAACGTATGTTTTGTGTTTGTGCGTAGCACCTTTATGTAAGAGAAAAATTTAATTTTCAGCACATATATGTAATCTTATGTGAAATAAAAACTTAAAAATGATAAAAGTGCTTGAAGCTTTGCGGATTATCTTTCGCGACAATAAAAAAGAACTCACCTGAAATTTTACAAACAATAGCACTATAGGTACGTATTAATTTTTTAAAGCAAATTTAGGATATCGTTAATTAGCCGACATTAGCATAGAAATGAACAAGTGATAAAATCTTTGGCGGAACTTACCTTTGGTTCTGTTTTGATCTTTTTCATCGGCGGAGGACTCGCGGCAGTATCCATCGCTTCCTCGGCAGGCGTAGTGAGCGGCGGGCCTGGTACCGCGGCAACCTTGGTCTGTTCCGGCTTGGCCGGCGCGCCGGCTGCCGTAGCGCTCGCTGGACTCGGGGACTGACACGGTGCCGCCGCGCTAGTCGCGGGCGGCCCAGGGCCCTGTGACACTGAAAAACCTGTCCTTGAACTGGGTGGTGGTCCCTGGGTCTGTTGCGGCGCCGTGGCAGCCGGCGTTGGCCCTTGAGACTGCGTCGCGCCGCCGGCCGAGTTCTGGCCCTGCGGCGCGGGTCGCGCGGTGCCGTTCATTTCCGGCTTAGTCTGCTGAGGTGTGTGATTACTCTGCGGTTTCTCGTGTTTATCGCGCGCTTTGTCGCGCCGATGACCGCTCGAACCGCGTTTCGAACCCGCGTTAGAGGAAGGCGCGGCGCCCGCACCACCGGCCGATGCCGGCGAGTGACTCGGCTTCGATTTGTTCGACGAGGACGACTGACCGCCGCCGGTCGCACCACATTCCGAGTTCTGTGAGTTCTGTGCTACCGCGGCCGACGCGGATGCCGCGTTGACGGTCGCGGACGAGGACGTCGCGGACGCGGCGGTACCGTTGTTAGAGTCCTGTGACGAGGCGGTACCGTTGATTTCATTCGATTTTACAATCTCGTGCTTGGCCTCGCTGGTCTTCGTGCCAGGTTTCGTGCGCTTAATCTTCATTTTGAGGCCTTTGTCGACGGTGGCCGAATGTTCTACGGCCATCTTGCCGGGATTGCCGGCGCTGCCGTGGACGGCGTTTACGCCGCTCACGTTCACGCCCGACGCTTGTTTATTACCGGGACCGGTGACCACGTTCGCAGTGCCGTTCGCGTTACCGGCGCCGTTCGCGCTATTTGGACCGTTCGCGCCGCCGCTGCCGTTCCCGGGGCTGTTGGAGCGCGCTGAGGACGAGTTAACCCCGCACCCGGAGGAAGACGACGACGAGGACGATGAGGAGGACGACGACAACGACGACGAGGTAGACGACGACGATTGGCTGCCGGCGTTCGTGCCAGACGACGGGACGGACGAGGACGAGGAGTTGGAGGAGTTGAGGCCGCTAGTTGAGTTCTGTAACTGATGATGATTCGCGTTATTCGGTGCCGATGCTGCCGAGGCAGGCGTAGAAGCCATGCCTGTCCCCGAGCTCAATTTCTCGTCCCTCGTCTTCTCAATGTCCGCATCAAGATCGATTATTAGGTCACCTATGCCAATGTCCCATTCGTTGTCGTCGTACTCAAAGTTCTCTCTGGTCGCATTCGTCGCCAAATCCAGTTCATCGGCGTTAGCAGCCACTGTGCTTGCTTTATTAGGCTCGCGCTGTTGCTGCTGGCCCGACGACGACGACGACGACGATGACGACGACGACGACGACGATGACGACGTGGATGACGACTTGTCCCGACCCTGATGATGATGATGATGGTGGTGATGGTGATGGTGATGATGATGGTGATGGTGACGATGATCGCGGTGCTCTCTGCCAACCAGCGCTCTCTCCTGTCTCCTCGACTGACCAGCACCACTCTGATTGCTTAACCCGTTGTTGCTAATGCCGTTGCTGTTGCTACCGTTACTGCAAACGTTGCCGTTGTTGCCGTTACCACCGCCGTTACTATTACTACCACTACCACTACTACTACTGCTAGAACCACCACTACCGACGCACGGAGATGGTCCTTTGCGGTTTACGTTAGGGAGGCGACCGCCTAGTGGCGTGGTCGCCATGCCCTTGGAAACGTTTCCCTGGCGCCCGCCAGCCTGATCACCGACTGCCCGCCTTTTCGCACTTTTGATCCCAATTCGTCGTAGCAGTGGCAGCGCGCGCGATCACACGCGACGTTATCATTACCCCGACCACCGCCCGCGAGACGCGCCTCGTTCATCGAACACATCACTCACTCTCTCGCGGCTACTCTCTCGCTCGACGTAATCTTGCGATATATTCGCTTCTCTCTCTCTCACTCTCTCTCTCTCTCTCTCTTTTTCTCTCTTCCACTCTCCTCTTTTTGTTATCGTAATCTACTACCACCACCTACGATTATTCCACTTTAATTCCTTTTTGCCACAACAACACTCGCACACCGTGTCGCTAATTTTTTACTCGCGCGAACAATCCTGGATGGACAATACCTTTCTCGACACTCTTCACTCCGCGATAACACACTGATCCACGACACCACCGATCACAGCCACTGCAGCTTTCTTCCTCTTTCCTCTTCGACGTGAATATCACGAACACACCACTGGACACCACTCGTGATTACATCCAACGCCGTAGGAAATCTCAACGACCATCCGCGGGAATCCTGAGATCCGAGGATGGTAGCAAGACGACTTCACCCGCGACGAACACTCTGTTCTCCTCTCACCCGTCGCGAGTTAAGCCATATCCGGGGTGATTTTCGTTCCTGATCGATGTCAGCCTAACGTGCGGTTCTTCCTTCTATCTTCCCCGATTGAACCGCGCCTCGGCTGATCGACGTGCTTCCGATCTGCAACACAACACACAAATGATTGCTTTCACGTAAAGTGTGTAATCACTACTTCGATCGTTATGTACGATTCAGTCCGCAATTATCCGCGGCGAATGTCTTGTTATTTCGGACTCTGTGTTTGTTCTACGCAATTTGATTTTATTAAAGCTTGATTACACAGTACGTCCCGAATAAGCCCGACTTTTTCTCCGACACTCCTTTACAACACGCGCTTTCAAATTTTGACTTATATATTCAGGAAATATTTTATAACACGGTTATATTTTACATTATTAAATTTTATTTTACATTTGTATTCCTACGGTTTTTATTATAAAGAGTTTTTACAAAAATTTTTTTCCTCGCAAGAAAAGCAGCTCTGCTCTGGTTTTATTTTATATCCCGAGGAAAGAAATGCATCGGTTAAACGCGTCACTGCAGTCTCTGCTTTGATCTCGATAAAGATTTTAAGGACGATTGCCGCAAGATGTGGCAACAGATGCCACGAGATGGAGCAACGCCAATGCGATGAGGCAAGCACAATCCGTTCCGTTTTCTTTGTAAAACAACGCCGAGATGCCTTGTCGGCACCACACATTCTTAGCTTGATAGACATGCCGGTTGCCGCCGCTAGCACGAGACGCATTCCAGCGGTACAATTATTGTTTCAGAAAGGGAGGACGAGACACACAACCGTTGTTGGCGCTACACGGTAATTCCTCATCTTAATAACGGGTATACAAGTCGCGCTTACGATCTTGCGATATACATAATTTATTGCAAACAATAAATATTCGTGTGTTCTAATGTTTCGCTTCCGAAAAAGGAAAATCGCAAACTGTTGAAATTTGACAGAAATCAAAATCAAAAAAGACAGAAGTGTCGGAAGAGTTACAAGTCGCAATATAAGACGCCCGTTTGAGAATTCAGTGACTGCACTTAATTTGACATCGCCAATTTGGCATCGTGACTGACCTCTCCAAAGACTACCTGCCGCTTTGTAGTCACACTGCTTTCATAAACAATGCTTGATAGAGGATAAGTCTCGGGGGCACTTGGCCAGCAGCCAATAAGCAGTGCGCGAGCGAGCGTTGTAGCTCACCGATGTTCTCTTGGGAGAACCCAAGAACGAGTCGAGAGAGCCGGCATAAACCGGGTTGTTAGCTTCGATATAACGACATGTTTAGTGACCGCTCTACCGCCTGTTTCTCCTCCGTCTCCGCCTCGTCTCCACCTTCCGGCTTTCACCCCGAACACACAACGCGACGTAACCTCCTCGTCATCCCCCTTAGACGTTCGCTCTCTTTCTCTCTCTCTCTGTTTCGCACCTACAAATTGGTATTCCCACTTAGAGAGGAATTCGTGTCAGGGAACGATTAATTTTACCGGCGGCATTTTGGCGGCAGTCCAACCGCCCCGCGCGTCAGTAACGACCGGTGCAAGAAAGAGAAAGAGAGAAATAAATAGATAGATAGATAGACAGATAGGTAGATAGATAGATAGATAGATAGATAGAGGAAGAGAGAGAATACAGGGTAGAATTTATTCCATGTACTCTAAAAACGAATTTCCTCTCGGAACGCTATATGCGATATGTGCTACTGCGCAACTGCTAGCGGATAGTTCGTTTAAGAAATAAAAAAAAATAGTATTGTGTGTGTGTGTAAGTGAATGAGACATCAATATTGTGTATGAAAATCAAATCAAATCAAATCAAATAATCTGACATACAAAAATGATTTGCGAATGATTGATAAAGATTAATAAAATGTTTAAATGTCACGACAATATTCAACTTCGCATTCGAAAAACAAAATGATTAAAGAGCAACAGTCGTTTATAATGGAAGATAAATGATCATGAAGCGGCTTCTTAAAGTAAAGAATAGTGTTAAAATAAATTACTATAAATGACTTGCCAGACTTAATATAATGCAATACGCTTTAACGCATACAGATCAATTTCACGTGATTGACTATCTTTGCAAAAAAAAAAAAAAACTCAAATAATACTTTTTGTTGTAATCTTAAAGTCCTATCATAAATTATAAAGTACGAGAAAATTAAAAGTAACGAGAAAAATACGATATTACGATGAGAGACAGACCAGACCTACTTGCTCACAATAGTTTCTCTGTTTCACCTCGTTTCTTCCGCAGTTATATCCAATAATTGTTTAATATCAATGTTATTTGATCGACCGGCGCTCGATATCTCGTGTTAATTCATGCGGACATCGTATCGCGATCGATCGACGTGGAAAATCGACCTCGATAAAGACGTTCCGGCTTTACTATCACTCGCGACGACAGCTCGGCCGTTCTCATTCTCATTGTTTCCTCTTTAAAGTTGAACAGACGGATAATAATGTGTCTATCGACCGACTCGAACGTAAATGTCTCACGTGACGTATGAAAAATCCCTGAAATAAATTCTCGTTGAACTTCGAGATAAAAAATTACTAAAAAGAGCGTTTGTAAGCGTACGCAAAATATACGCGTAACTAAAAACAATAAGGCAATATTATTAATTTAAATATTAAGTCAGAAAAAAAAATGTTTAATTCGGCAAAAAGAAGATTGAATATGTTGCATTGGTAATGTTCGATACCGACTTATAAAAACCGAGATATAAACTTACTTCATATTTCATATTTTACGCCTTCGGATTAGCTCTATAATCTCGATGTCACGAAAAAAAAGGGAAGTAATATATATTCCCCAGAGTTAATCGAGAAGAAGCGGAAGTCGCGAAATCGCATGATTACGGCGGGGTTGGGGAACTCGGCACGGCCTTAAGTTACACCCGGCATTAAGTTACAAGATTAATCGCGCCACTTCGAGGAGAGTTCCGCGACGAAAATAATATCCGGTGCCATTTATACCGAGGGTAAGATAAAGACAAGTCATTAAAGCGGGAGAGAGAGTTGTCGCGAATATTGCGCGATGCGTTCTCTCTCTTTCTCTTTCTCTCTCTCTCTCTCTCTCTCATTCTCGCCCTTCTCGCTAGCGGTCTGCTAACAATTCCACGAATGGAGATTGACGGCATTCCTGGGAGAACAATTGGTAAGCCCGAACTATCCCGTGCTGTGGGCGCAGCATTCTGGCGAACCTCGATCGTAATGACGTCAATGAAGTCCACCACCACCACTACTACCACTACTACCACCACCACCGAGGGCGGTCGGGGGAGAATTTACCTTGTTAACGGAGTCGAGTTAACCCATGAATATCTCTCGACTTAAGGCGGATCACGGAGGTTAACGAGTCGTGTTCGGAAAGTGGAATTGGGACCAGACTAATAGTTGATAGTTTGCAAAATGATAGTTTGCTCGGAGTTTACTTCTCAACAAAAACTAAAGAAATAACTGCAGCGAAAGAAAAGCGATAAAAATCACTTCACGCTTATCTTCAACCTACTAGAGCAAAGTAATTCTCCACACACATACGCGCAATGATCATTAAACGTACGTAAAAAAAAAAAAAAAGAATCTGCATATAAATACTTTATTATTTCGAAATTACTAGGCGATAAAAGCATTTCCGAGCTTATCTCTATTGGCACTATAATTATATAGACTCTCATCAAAAAGGATCGTAATTAATATTTAAATCAGTAGCAAAGCCGGTCCGCGATGAGCTCATTATCAAGTTCATCAAGTAAACTGCAGTCAAACAAGAGTGCGCTTCAATTTGCATACAATTTTTCAAACGGGCAAAATGCCTTTACGCTTCTCCCCCCGCTCCAGATAAAACTTTAAAAGGGAACATTAATTACGTTAATCCGGGAAATTAATCAAACGTGTCGGCGGGAGCGTTTAATAAGGAAACAAAAGGTAAGTTCTTCTCGGCAGCAGCTAGTTTATTCCCTTTGTTTTGCAGAGCAAGCTTCTTATTAACATGTAGCTCGCCACCATGTAGCAGAGAGAGAAAGAGAGAGAAGAGGTCATCGCTTATGCTAACGATGCTGCTACTTCCTCCGAAGTAGGGACCGCGTAATGAGTTTACTTAAACGAGCTGAAGATTAAGATCTTAACTACGTTTTGTGTTAAATTTATCGCTAATACCCTTATTAAAATACTCACACAGAACAGCTTTCTGTGTGTCTAAAATCGCGAATGTCTCGCAAAACCTGCCATGACAGAATGTGGAAACAGACTTTAAACCCGACGTAGTTACATGAAAAATGACGAAGACGAGTTGAAAGAGGAGAGAACGGAATTTGATAAGGAAAATCATAAAGAGCACGTAACGTACTGCAACATCGAGAATTCACGGTATCATTTAATTCCACGGCATATAGACGTTCTACAGTTTCCAAGCGAGTTGCCCGGTTAAATTTACATTTTATCTTCTATCTAATCTACCCGAGTTTTCCTGGTTACTGGCCAATATTTGGCCAGTAATACCAGCTAGAAATCGCTAAATTTGATAAACGCTTGTTTGACTAGTAAAACTAGCCAATTTCTGGTCAGTCTCTGACTAATTTTTCCCCAACATTTTTCTATTCGAGTATAGAGCGGCACAAATTTGGAAATTTAATATTTGAATTTCAATTATACCGTGAGCAAAATGACGAGGTACTCACGTCAGGAGGAACACGAGGAGGGACAAATTACATCTTCACGTAAATTTATAAATAGATAGTTCCGTAAAACGTGAAAACGACTGATTTTAATTTTTGATTTTTCCACTTTGCTTAATATAGTCAGGGAAGGGGGAATTAATTTTACAGATGGAGCTCCGCGTGGATGATTAATGACGCTTTCGAGCAACGTCGGATAATGCTGGCGGATCGTACGGCGCATTCTATTGCGCTCACCGAGTCCAGGACGCATAAATCCGGATTGCACCGAGCAACGTCAAATTGAATTCTAATTACGTTGTGTTAATATTCCATTACACTTGTCCGCCGTGACTGGCGAAGCGCTCAGCGCGCGCGCGCGCGGAGGACGGCGTTGAATAATTGAACGATCATGGAAAGCGGAATGGCGAAAGCCTGTTTCCTTTCTAGGCGAGTGCGCCGCGCAATTGTTGCGACTATTCTGACCGTCTACGGCAGCCAACGTAGTCTTCACCGTCACTGCCGCAGCGCGCTATTCTTCGCCGCTGAAGTGTCGTTCACACGAGGCTGCAAGCCCAATCGCATTGCAGTGCAAACGCGCGCGTGACGACTCTCGCGACTATTGTGCAGCACTAAAGTAATCATAGAACTGTTTCCGCTAGCTTTCACAAAGTTTACAATTAACCAATAAGAAAAAAAACAATGAAAATTGCATTTATAACATATAATGAAACTTGTTTTCATGGAATTAAATATAAGATCGAATAACACACGATTATTTCTGACAATACAATTGATGACGGATTATTGAGAAATGAATGTTTGATTATAATTACATGCGATGTGTATTTATCGTATATATTAAAATTAATTATATGAAAAATAAATTATCTACCAAATACGATTATTTTATTTGATATATTATATTCGACCTCAATTTTACAATGTTTTTTCTCTCAGTTTCAAGCAAACGTACGTACTTTCTACAAAAAAAGAGACAGCAAACAACGTTTCCTTACGAACTCAATGTGAACGACACTTAAGTGCGCGCCTGCCACTTACACGCGTGCTGAATCCCTTTTATTACAGCTCCGAGGCTCGCTATTTTTTTCCACGTCGCTCGTACTCGCTTCTGAGCCGTAATGGCGAGATGTATTCGCGGTCTTATTGCTCGTCTTATTTTCTTTTTCTCCCTTTTCGTCTTGTTTTGCTTTTCATGTGCCTCTTCTGTTGTTCGCGGCGGATACAAACGCGCGCTGACACGTACTTGCATAGGAGCTGGATTTACAGCCGTGGAAGAGCTAAGAGGCAATTAAAGTCCGTTACAATTTGTTACTTTCTAAGAAAAACCTCGCTCACACATTTCGCGAGACATTCGCTTACACAAACTTACGGTGTTCGCCGTGAACCAAAAATCAAAAAGTTTCTCATAGTTTCACGCTTGTAAAAAATTTGCAAAACAAAACAAAAAAGCAAAACTTTTATTTTTCGTCAAACGCAATGTAAAACGCAACGTGCAATTAGGTGTTTATTTACGTGAAATTTCCGGGAGAAACGCGCGCCTCGCGCGAATTCGAATAATTGCTGTGCAACAAAGAGATACGAACGGTAGACGTTGAGTAACCGCTTTTCCGCGCGACGACGAGCCATACGCGGTATACAAACGAGCGTCGTGCGCCGTATTGGCGTTCGGATATTTCTGTCGGAATATAACTGTCAACACGTACTGCGGCTTTATAACGAGTTAATGGCAACTCGGCAGAAATTGCAAGCTAATCCTCGAAACCGGCTTGCGTCTCTCACATGCGCGCGAGCGGTTATTCAAGGCTGAGAACAGGGCAATTTTAATACACCGAGTACTACGCGGATTTCGATTACGTCCGCAAATGCGTGATTGAGGAATTACGAGGCTTGTTTTTGCCGTTTCCGTTCAACCGTTGTTTTGTTTTTTATACAGGTATTTAAACCGTCATTTTGTGTTTTCATGTAGGTAATTAAAATATTCATTAGAAATAACGCGAGATCGTCAACAGATTTTCAAACGATTGTCGAAAATTCGACAGAGCGAGTGGAAAAAAACGCAATACCCTTATTGCACTCGTTGGTTTCAATGTTCCCTTTCTTTTCTCTATTTTTCCGTGGTCGCACGGGGACGCAATAGACGCGACAATGATGCATAAACCACCGTCAGAGCTTTCATGCTTTCATAAAAGCGCCTCGAAACAAGGAGCCAGCAGAGTCGCGCCGTTCTTTATCTCACATATATACACACACACACACACACACACACACTCGCTCGATACAGCGGAATTTCGCCCCCGCAAATTCGCGACGTGCATGCAACGTACGTGTACGTTGGCCGTGCGTTAATGCGGTCGTGACTGCGGCCGACTGTCGCGCAACTCTGCAACACACACACGTCGAATATTGCATGTTACTTCGCGGCCAACTAAACTTGCCGTTTATAATGTCTGTAAAGCCAATATTCATAAGCGACCTTTATCCCGCTGAATAATCGAACATTGATTTTTCGCCGCAATTTTAATATTTTATTCAAATTTTTTATTTAAAAACAAATATAAAAAAATATATATCTGTTAAAATGTAATGCAGAAAGAATGTTGATAAAAGTGTATGTGTGTATATTAAATTCGGCAAATTAAATAGTAAATTTTTAAGACAACCTTTCAACAAATTTCTACAAAATTCTGTTTAGAAGTTAATTAGGAGTTAAATTGAAAATTGAGAAGTTGTGTGGAAGCGACATTTTCATTAAGGAAAAATCGACTCTAAATAGGTCGTGTAATCTAAAGATGAAAAGGACGTCGATATTTCTGGGTACGCCAAGCAATACCGAAGTCACGGAAGCGAGCGCGCTCGTTACGTAAGTGAACTACTATAAAAATTGGTTCCTTCTATAAAAGTGATTGTCGCTTCGCGGCTCGCGAGTTGTTCGAGTGAACTTTGATGACCCGTAATCGCGCGCCACTTCGGACGACAGTCCGTATTGTTCGCCGCCTTCGGTTCGACAACTTGGACAACGATCGCAATCGCGCGCGAACAAATGAACGAGAGAGAGCGCGAGTGATACTTCACGGAAAGAATTCGCCGTGGAGTCTCGCGTCTCGATGTCGGCGCGAAAGTTAAGGGTTTTCATCACAACGGTGTCGATGAGGAAGCGGAAAGGAAAAAGAGGGTGGGAGCACTCGGGAAACTTCAATCGCAAACTCATTAGAGGTCCTTGAGAGAGCGCGAGCCGTGGAGCTCATTGCGAGAGACGAGATGAAAGAACCGGAGGGGAGCCGGAAAGTAGTTCGCCGAACAAACAGATTAGCCATCTCCGCATTTGCGGCTGTCGCACAATGCACGTGGCACATTCGCTCATTCACTCTCGCCCTGTTATATCTATTCGTCTTGCGGGGTCTTGCTATCTTGAGAACTTGCCTCAGATAAGCACGCCACTTTAAAAAGAGAGAAGAAAGAGAGAGAGAAAGAGAGAGAAAGAGAAGAAGAAGAGAGATTGGTTGCTCGGCAACGCGAGCGGATGATCCTTCCTAATCCCGTATAATCCGGCATAGCTTTAAAAGTAACATACGGATTCTGGAGTATATTCCAGTGTCGGTGTTTTCTCCGCGAGCTATATGAGGTCGTTAAAAGTTTCCGGCTTGTTCGTAGTTGTACGGCGTCGCAAACCGCTGCAGCGACCGCCAGCGAAGCTAAGTTGTGTGATTAGTTGCCGCTGTTATCGACCAATCGCGAGGGAAAGAGAAAATTGCTCAACTGCATGTTATAATACGTTTCGGCTTCGCTTTGTTGTTTGCTGCGCCGTTAGATGTGAGATTTGATGATATATAATGAGATGATGAGATTTAATGGACAGACGTGATGCGGTAAAAAAAAATAAAAAAAAAAAAGACGTTCGAAATCATCTCTGAAGACGAGACACACAAGAATACGCGGAATGTAAAATATATATAACTGAATCTGACTACCATGATGCGGAGAGTGAATTGCGTAAAACTATTTATATTCGTAAACTTCAATCAAAGAATCTTCACCGCAACAAAACGAGTGAAAGATTTATAACCAAAGAAAATGACTGAAAAAAGCTAATAAATAACGAAAACAAACATATTATTTATGTTCTTTGTTATCTTTTTATTTTACCGTGAACTTTTTAAAAACACGTTGAAAAGTATATTGCTGAGAACTCAAGAAACCTCAAGAAATGAACAGAAAATACAATATCCTCGTTCGAAAATCATACAGTCAGTCGGTAGGTATTTCTTAATCCCCGAGAGCCGCGCCACGACTAGGAAAGAGAATCAAGAGGAAATAAAGGAACGGAGACGACGGAGGAGAGGCTATCCTTCCGAGAAGGTAGCCATTACCTACTTCGGTGGGCACTATAAGCAGGTAAACTCGTTTCCCTCGACTCGTGGGACGAGAAGCTTTCCGTCTACCGGTAGGTCGGTCGCTTGGACCAGCTCGATACCTCGATGGGATTGGCTCGTGCCAAGTGCCACACTTAAGAATTACCCGCTTGACGGAGTTAACCGGAGTTTTGCCCCTTGAAAAACGCGAGAAAACCGAACCTAACCAGAAAATCGTGTGAATTACGTGACGGCACGTACGATGCACAACAGTGTAAGCGCACTGACGCGTTTTAATTTTAAGTAGCTGCTAAATATAATTGTTGAAAAGTAAGATCATTATCTCTTTTCGTTGTATTGCGCATCACGATTATTACATTTTTTTCTTTTTATTTCAAATATGAAGAGTGACACGTACACAGAAAGCTGCACTAAACGGGAGCTACTCGGTGTGATATGTTAACAACGCACGAACACATCGGTACAGATCCGATTGCACTGCAGCAGCAACGAGAATCTGATGCGAGGCCAAACGCGTCCGCTTGCCAATACGCGTCACGGCTGAAATGAAAATATTATTGGAAATCGCTTACACGTTTTCAACGTGTTCCGAGCGGTTGCGCACACTTGCACAACGCACGAGAAGGAACATTTTTCCGTGCCGCGCGCATAATGACATTCTTTGATTTCTCCGACATTTAGTTACGGACCTTAGTTAGTTGAATGGATCATCACGTAAAAAACTCTCTCTCTCTCTCTCTCTCTCTCTCTTTTTCTCCCCCTCTTCCAACGCTATACAAAGCGCTATATGGGCAAATAAATACATCTCTACATAATAAATTTCTTTCGATTAAATAACAATCTTAAAACTGACAAAAAATTACCTACTTTTCGAGCTAAAAACAAAAAGTTTACGTAGCTAAACGATTGTATATTAATTTATATAATACACATCAGCATTCTGTGACGTGCGCGGCAGAATATTAATCATTAATCATTTACATGATTCAATTATAGTCGTTAAGTTTTTGCGCGCGCGCGATTTATTACACGTTTCGCGAATGAAAAGCAGGCAATTTCGATGTAGTTATTATATCTGTGCGACGAGCGTGTGTGCTTACGTAAAACGTGATCATTTTTCTACGATGCGTATAATAGCGTTTCTTGACTTCTCTAATTTAGTTGTAGCTCCTAAGAGCTTTACGGTCGAACCGTTCGCTATATTATAAAACTACACAGACGGGCTCGATGGTAGTTGGTGAGTTATTTGCGGCACGCACGCGTGGTTTATTATGTAATGCGTGATTATTTTTCAGCAATATAATGCAAAACTTTCAATATTTATTATCCACGTTATGTTTTCTCCGATTCAATTATAGCTCTTGAGTGGTTTTTTTTTGTTTTTTTTTTGTTTTTTTTAAGTTGTTTTCTTCGACGTTTCATTACGAACTACAAACCTTGGCTAATTTGTTGCGTACAACGTTGTTATTTGCAACACTTGTAACTTGCGTAACGTTCTGATCGGCGAAAGAAAATTTGTTCAGGACTTTTAACGATAGTTTAGTAATTGAAGAAAGAAACGAGGTACAATGCACAGTAATTACAGCGAGAAAGAATTAAATTCGGTTGTGTACGTAATTTTGCTGCTGAGTAATATACCGTGCAAGTACATATCCCACGATATATCTCCATTCTCGCGCGTCATATCGCTTCCGCAATGCGAAATGTTAACGATGATCGAGAACGTCGTAATACATATTTTCCAATTTATGTCACCGTCATTACACAGTACTAGAATATACGATTGGCTCCCGACAGCGCGCGTTCACGCGCGGAAGATTTTGTCTTCAAGCATATGTCCCTCTCCGCGAGCCGTGCCAAGTCGTTCCGTTCTCGTTTGACAGCAGCTGTTCGAGCATCTTACAAGCGAGTCTAAAATATATATGCTTGACCAGTGACTGTCGTTAACCGTGGGAACGGTAGTGCGAGACGTGCACTCTCAAACATCGCTGGATATATTGACGACGAGATACGAATCTCGAGTCTCTGGAGTTGCATTATTACGTTGGTGCAAGCGATAAACTTATCACGTAATTCCATAAAAATGTTAACTTCGCAGTTTTAAAGGTTTTTGCGAAAATATCTCCGTCTAAGTAATTAATTTCCGAGACTCGATTATAAACGTTATAAAATAATACAGTTGGCGAAAACAAACGCTCGAAAAAATTGTATTCGGTTCGAGTATTGCAACGTTTATATATTTAGGATATATATTCGATTGTGTGTGTCGTTTGTAAAAAAACAAGTGAGTTCATAATATTTGGATTTCTTAAATTCGACTTTCCTTATGTGC
The DNA here is from genome assembly GCA_014825455.1 of Pseudomyrmex pallidus. Lineage (NCBI taxonomy): Eukaryota > Metazoa > Arthropoda > Insecta > Hymenoptera > Formicidae > Pseudomyrmex > Pseudomyrmex pallidus. The sequence continues at coordinate 31,979 of QVNV01018341.1, read as the reverse complement.
GTGACAAGTTAATATCCTTTCCGGCGCGATATACATTTGGCATACAATCGTATCGCGATATATACGAACCGTTCGCTTTCGCAAAGACGTGTGTTACACCCCGAGTAAATTTATCTTGGGGATCGAAGCCAACCGGCGCGAACATAACATAGTGTCGATAGCTCGCAGATTGTAACCGCGCACAGGCAACAATATTCGCGGCCAATTCTCGACGGCGCCGATCCCGCAACTACGTTTCCGACAAAGTTTTGACTATAGTTCTCTCGTATCAGCAGTTTGCGAAAACTGTCAAAATTGTTTTCCAATAACGAAACTCTTCCCATCTGTGTTTGCAATTGCTGCTCTAAAAGATTTCATACATCAAACTCAAAGCAGAATATTCGGGTTAAAACTATTTCAAACATACAGAGAGGTAACTTTGGGGTTCTCTCTTGTAATATGTTTCTGGATGTAAAGTTTTTATGTGTTTACGTACACAGAACGGAGCTTCTATACTGGCTTATATGCCGGCTTCTATACCGGCTAAATAAAAAAAAAAACCTATTTCACCTGGCTCATCTTTATTTAAATTTTTAAAAAAGTGAGAATGTGCTAATAAATTTGCACGATAGAAAAATACATACTTGTTTGCATCGACACCTGCGTTGACTGTGTTATTAAGCCTTATTTGAATTCTTAAAAATATTCTTACCCATTAAGAACATCTGTTGAGAGAACTTGCAAAGTATACCAGTATACTCTTATACATCAAGAATATGTAGTTTTTTCTTTTTGATGTATAAGATTGAATGCACAAAAGTGCAGCAGCAAGTAAGGATCAAAACCTGCCTTCTCTCGATCGACGAGATTCCGATCAGATTGCTCGAATGCAGAAAACCATTTTCACGATGCGAGTCACGATCGATAGGATCGAGCACGGTCGCTCGATCGTGGTAGCTAGATGGAACCCAAGCGAGCGCATACAGATGAACGGGCATTATCCTCGATCGCCCGTTCGCCGTACATAAAAAGTCAGGCAGTCTGCCATTATTTCACTTGAATTTACAGACTTTTCGCACATACGTGAATAAACATGCGAGTGTTCGATAATTTCTCGTGTATACATTATATCGCAGAAAATCTGCAGTTGATAAACGATATAATATTTTGCGATATTTGTGACATAGTAGAATTTAGATAACTATATAGATTTGGAATGTATATATTGTGTGTATGTATATTTATTTATATATATACATTTTTAGTTCTATTTTCGTTTCGCACACGCGAAATATTATATCGCTTACCTACTAAAAATTTTCTGCGATCGCAAATACGCGCCCGAAATACGTCTGTGATTCATTATACATATATATAAAAATCGGATTTTGCGCATTTCTGCTCGCACGCGGTGCCACGTATGATTTGCGCATTCCCAATGAGTGCATAAATATTTATACGCCTGGTTTGCGCGGCGCAGAAACGCGTTCAAAACCGGAGGCGCGCAGACCGAACGCTTCAAATCGCGATACACGAAATTCCGGCAAAATTTCGCGGCTGGATGCGCGCTCCATCACGTTTTTTTGTTTTTTTTTTTGTACAGTCACGACGCTCTCGCGAGAGGTGCGAGGATACAATTCGGACGACACACAAAAGCGCGGATCGACGGTAATGACAAGGCTGAATGTTCCCTCGCCTGTGTGCCCGCATCCACCCGCTTACGTCGCGAAATTGCGCTCGTTTAGCCACCGCCAAACTTGGCAGCCTGTCCGCAACCGACGCACTCACGTTTGCATACGCGGCTTATATACGCGCGCTTTTGACTAACGCGACAGATTTATGTTGCTACGTATGTACTACGGACGATTTGCTCTAATAAACTATACGTATATATTTTTGTTTCTTTCCCGCAATTTTCACTTTTGAAATGACCAAGAATGTTCACTTATAAAAAGAATGATTATCATATTGAAATAATAAAAATAATATTTTTCAAAGGCGTAAATATATTTGCAAAAGTTTATTTTCGAATTTTCGTTATAATTAGAATTCTATTGGAAACCCCCTCTGCGCGAGAGTAGCCTTTCTGAGCTACCGAGAAAAAAAAAAGTTGTCATTGTACATGTGAGCCTTCAATAAAGCGAAGTTACGTAAGCGGGATGAAGTCTACGCTTAAATGAGTTCAAGGAGCGACAATCAATGATTTCATGTAGTCGAGGATTCCAAAAATAGAAAAGACAGTGTTACGCATGACCTCTGATGAATCACAGCAACTCATCAGTGATATAAAATCAGTTTTCAATGCGTTGCTTATGTGTGAGTGTGTGTGTACACACTTTCTAACGATAACTTTATTCCGTCAAGTAATAATTTACTCTTGTGTTGAGTTTTATTTTTTTAGTTCACACATTAATTATTTATTTTTTGTCCTTTTAATCTTTGATTGCTATTCAAAAGATTTACGTAGTAACGTTTCAATGTTTTCTTTGGAATCACATTTGCATAACGCGGAAAAAAAAATAAATAAACATCCGTGAGAAATATGCGCAAATATGTTTTGCGCAAATCTCTAGCAGGAAAATCTAACAGGAAATTAGGAAAACAGGAAATTGTGAGTACAAATAACAAATAACGAAGACACGTGTCCGACAAGCGTACATTGCCAAGTTTAGAGTTAATCTAAAGGCGTATATTAGTCTAAATCCAGCCAAACCAGCTTTAATTGGCTTATATATGAGCATGACTTTTCTCCGTAACGTAACGCTACAAGACCGATCGGCATTTCTTGTCGCGTCGAATAAACTTTGCGTTTTTGTTGCGTCAAACGAGCGAGTAGATACGTGACGTTGTAATTACGCTGTTTTATACAGCTGGCTCGCGGAAGGGCACTTTTTACGGAAACCGCACGACCGGGCAGGTTTTTCTCCGGGCGTGCGAGTTTCTAAAACCGTACTAGAGAGCCGCCATATAAAAGCGTCACCGATCATTATATCGGCCATCTTGAGTTATAACGTCAGACGCAACCAAAAAAAAAAAAAAACAAAAGAGCTTCTCAAGAGCAACTTTCTTGCCGATAAACTTATCGCTGTTTAATGAAGTAGACTTGGACAAAGCTAGAACTCCGCGTATATAACGCAAAACCCAACTCCTTCGAAGCTACTTCGAAAGTCTTCTTGTCAAGATGATTTTCTACTTTTTTGTTTTTTGTTTAGCTTCTGGCAACGTTTTCTAGCTCGCGTCATTTCAGTTAATAAGTGCGATGCCGTTGAACTGTTAGCAAACGCGTGCCAAAAACGCTACTATAATTATAGTAATTGCTGAATATTTTTGCCGTGACACATCACGTTTCTTGGTCAGAAATTAGTTTTGACACGTGAATAAGATTGACGAATAAATATCGTTTCGAACGAATTCGAACGATACAAACTCGCCTCATGTGACTCACATCGAAATATATCAAGTTGTAAAGTATTAAGTTTATTGCACGTGTACCAAATAAAGTTGTGATTAATGATTTAGTTTGCTTTTTTCTTTGCTTTACAAAAACAAAAAAAAAACATTCAATGTATAGATGAACGTAGTTAACTCGACGCTTTTTATTTGCTAGCGGTCAGCGTGCTTGTTTATAAATGAGCTAGAAAAGTCGTGGAAGCTTGTAAAGTTGGAATATTTTAACTTGATTAACGTGCTAGAACTGACGTCAAGAAAAAAACAGTTTTACTAATGCATTTTAAAATACATAATGCTTTTTTATCAGCTGACACACGCAGGCAGCTCGTAAAAATAAATCGCTTGGAGTTTGTTTTTCTTGATACTACAATTTTCTTTTTTTTTTCTTGCAATAAAACTATAATACCTCACCGGGAAGCCTTTTTTTCGAACGAGGCGTATTGTGCTAAAATTCCGGCACGAATAGTTGGCAGTGCCAACGTACTGCGACCATAAGAACGACGCGCAGAACGATACGAAGTATCGGTGGTATGAAAATCGCAGCAAAACCAGCTCTCTCTCTCTCTTTCTTTCTTTCTTTGCCCTCGGTCAAGCGAACCAAACCACCTCTTCCACGGCCGAACGAACGACCTAATCGAATGAGTCAGTGTGAATTCCGGCCGACTAACTTCTTGGCACTGCGCGCAAGGTGCAGCGAAAAAGCGGACTGAAGCTCGACAGGCGGGCCGAGTCAGAAATTCCAACGACGGTTGATCGCGAAAAATGCGAAGGCAAGACTTTTCAAGAGACGAGTGCCTCGGGTGCCTCCCGCGGGTGAATTTTTTAAACACCGCTCATACACACACAAGGATCGAAATAGACTTTGAAGAAACCGAGTCCGTGGCTTGCGCATAGATATTTGCATTCCAATCTTAACATTATGCGAAATTCACAAATATTTCATTATTCATGACGCAATGTCTAAAAGAAAAAGAAAAAACAATATTATACTGCCTTCAGAATTAAAGTCATTCAAGACAACTAACGTAACGTATATTGTGAAACAAGTTAATAAAAACAATTTTGTAGAATAAAAAGAAAAAAGCAATCGAAGTTGCTTTCTAACGTACAATTGAAGAAATCTATTATTCTCACACGTTTGTCTTGCCTCTCTTTCTCTCTCTTTAAGATTGTTAGAGTATTACAGCGACTACTTACTTTCTAATTTCATTATAACTGTGTTGGAGACTGTGTTGGAGGAAGACCATTGTTTGTTCGTTATAAAAGCGGCGCTTTTAGGACACGAGAGGCATAGATCGGACACGTCAGGTTTTTCGAGAGAATAAATCTGTAAACGTGTACACAGTCGAGGCGAACCGATAGAAAGACGGATGGGACTTAAGTGAAGAGTAGTCTCGCTGCCGGATAATGGTCAGGGGTTCTCAACTCCGCGTCTCCCTCCCTTCCTCTCGACACGTAATTCACAGCATGCCGTTCCGCTCTTGACACTCGGCAGCATAGGATGCCACACGCACGTGCATGCAAGCTGTGTGAGCGAATGTATGTTTCATCGGTAACTCGCTATCTCTCGTCTCAACTCATTATCTCACGTTAGATCGCCTCGTCGTTCTATCTCTTGCCCCCTTTGCCTCTCACTCTCTCGCTCCTTCGAAACCCATTCTTACTCGACACAGAATGAGCCACGAAGAGGTTCTCATTCGCCTGACAAGCGAAGGTTCTCACGAGCGCTCATGCGCGTCGAATTCTCTTCTCTATTTCGTATAAAAAAAAAAGCAAACTAAAAATTGATCTTGAATGAATTTTTTAATTTGTCCTTTACTTACCCCTGTGTATTTATCGAACAATTTAACAAGAATATCTACAGTTATTTTTGAAAAAATATATTTATCTGATATTTTCTATTTTTGCTAAAACAGAAAAACAATCAGAACTATTTTTATATTATGATAAAACTTTCCTCAAACTAAACAATTACGAAAAATTTGTGTTACTCAGCAAATAATCATTATGTGTGTGTAATTAACAACTTCTTATACTTTATACGTTCGCGTACGCAACCTTTTTTCCCCTTTTAATTAAAATAAAAACTCGAATATCAAGTGTACCCGGATAAAGTGGTTACTTTAAATAGTATCTTGCGTGTTAATTACACTAAACGATTGCAACGGGCGTACGGCAATTAACTGCAAATAATATCTAATCGACGGACGCACACGAGCGCACAGAGGCGGTGTGAATTATCGAGAGTTACGAGAGTTATAAGGTCATAACCTGGTTTTACGATCATTACGACACGTTAATTTAAAAAGTTAAACGCGACGTACATTTCCCGCTGATTGAGAACCTCCAAACCCTCCCCTCTGTCTCCTCCTTCCACAGGCGGCGACCGCGGACCGATATAATTAGCGTGTTTAACTCTGATTTATAATGACGCTGGAAACGCCTACTGTCCATGAGCCGTATCAAGCATAGAATCTGTACATTGTATGTACACGGTGTCCCGAATATCGCGTACTTCGCAATATATATTATATATACAATACTTGCATTCAATCAATTCATGTGATCATCACTTCTAATTACGGGAAAAGAGATCGTGTACGTACATATACGTACACAAAAGTTCTCGAGCGCACACATCTGTTTGTTCACACGCCGCGCTATATCGCTTCTCTCTCGAAAGTCTCGTGCGCAAATAGTTACCCAACTAATCATCACTCCGAGACTCACCCGTTACATGACACTGCGTAAGACAGATGAACGCAATTATGTCGCTCGCTAATTTTCAGCTCGGAATAATTGTTATACACAGAATTTACATTATATCAATTTACAAATATCGGAATTGGTTTCAATATCGAATCATTATTATTATTTATTTGTGAAATATTCCGCGTCAGTTTCAAAACATTTTAATAGCTGTTAACTTCGTTAATATTCCGATTTTATACTCGAATAATGTAATTACATTTGTGACGCATGTAATGAAAATATAAACTTCACATAAAAAGAGGGGAAAAAAACCGTTGAATATCCGACCACCTAATAAAAGAACATTCATTATTCTCAGGAAATATAGAGGATCGTATTTCAAATGATATTCCCACGATTGAACTCCTCCTTCAACTTCGTGCCTTCCAACTTTCCACAAGTTGGCGATCATTACAAAGCGAAAGTCGTCATGGAAGTTTCGACGGAGTACAGTTAGACGATTCGAGAATTAGTAGTCTTATGCTTGAAAAGATTGAAATATAATCCATCCATGACGCTTTTAGAAATTGAATGAGTATATAAGAATTGCTTGACATCAAAAAATTATCTTTAGAACTCTATTATTACATCTCATATGTAGACTTATACAAAGTGTCTTCAAACCAAGATAATCTTTTCAACCAAAGATTTTGTTTAAAATCGAAGGTTATTAAACTCTCGTTTTTCTTTTCAAAACTGTTTAAATTTAAGTTTAAACAGTCGCTAGATAAGCAACGCAAATTGAAGAAATATTAACACTTTATCGTCCAGGTGTTTTTGCTATGAACAATGACCTGTTACCAGAGGCATTTTCAGAAAATGGGAAAAAATTGATCTTTAAGTCGATATCGTTAGTTTTAGTTAGGACGCGTCCGATCAATAAAGTGTTAATAAAGACTCGCGCGCGAAATTGTGAGTCACCGAGTATATCACAGCTTTCGAGATTTCTTCGAACAAAGAGAGAAGCTATCCGAGATGGAATAGAGTGACAAAGTGAACGACTAATCTCCCGAGCCATTCGAAACGATCTTTGTGATAATCGGTTGATTAGCAAGCACGCATGATGCGGGTCGATGATTACGAGCGTCCATTTTCTTCCACCTTTCATGAGTTCATGCGGGAGAGCGACGACCGCGGAAGTCGCTTCAATGGTTCTGGCCTGCCCCTTTTTCTCTCTCTCCCTCTCTCCTTTCTTTCTCCGTCTCGCTCGTTCTCATTCAACCGTTCGCTCCGAGTACTTGACTTCTTAATACGACAGCTGAAAGTCTCCCCGGTTCGTCGTCGATTTACGAGCCGCTCGTAATTTATCGTACGCCCCACTCTCTCTCTTTCTCTCCTCCGTGGCGCGGTCGGGAACGTCTGGGCTATTTACCTAATTGTGACCGTAACGCGGAAACAACCGCGACCGACCGACAGAATCGTCGACGATCTCTCACTCCACCGATCATTACTTCACCCGTTACAAATTACCGAGCGACATCGTGCAATTAGCGCGAACGAATAAACAAATCGCGCACGAGCCCCGCGCTATTACTACGGCGAGCAACGCGCTTTACAAGCCTAATCGTCGCTATTAGCTTTTTGCCTTCCTTATACCGGGATGAGCGAAATTACGCCAATGATCGTTTAACGGCGCCATGTTCTGGACCATTAGAGCCGCGCTTTGGTAGCTTTTATGTATTTTTCAGTACGCTTAAGCGAAATTCTTTGAGGGAAAGTACGCGATCAGAAAATCGGTTTTACATCTTTCTCTCCGAATAAAAGAAAATTTTAAATATTTACACGTACATTTTTATTTTACTGAACTTCAACACTTCTCTTTGAGTCTCGCCTATTTGTGCTGAGTATAATTATCCGACGTGGAATTGATCCCTCAATTATATCGCGCGAACAAAATTAATACCAGCCGCATTTAATGAGCAAAAAAACTCGAGGAAAACATATTGCCTCAGAAATTACTCGTCGTTACTCGCAACACGCTAAGTACACGCTAATAAACCGTTTGTGGTAATTCCGTATACCAGGATACAACCGGCTACCGGTGAGCTTAATAGAGGCCGATATGAAAGGAGATCGAGAAGTGATTGATGGAACGACTCGATCGAGCCACAATCGTTCGAGACGAGTGTCGTAATGGATAAGCCGGGCGCAACCACGAGAGATATTAACGAGGAATCTAAATGTTTCCGAGGAGAAGCAGTTTCTTCTCTTCATCTGCGAGACGTCAAACCAAAAAGAAAGACGATCCCTCAGATAGAGAACCTATTCTAGCTTGATTGTCTGTACCTACAAGACGAGACATACACAAAACGATAACGGTGTAAGATAATTGATTTCGGCAATCCGAAACCTCCTCATCTGTTAACAAACAACATCTAAATCAACACGGATATCTGTGTGTAAACTTCAGTTAAGATATCCGAGACCTCTCAAACATAACAGAGAGATAGCTGAGAGAAATCTACAGCGTTGTTTCAAACACAAAAGACTTAAGCGTCAGAGAATTAAGTGTATTTTAATACACAAGAATTAAGAAGCAACGATTTAAGTACTTTTCTTTGATGATTTGTCGAATTCTTTTATCGTCTTGTGAACGTTCTATTTGTAATTTATACAGAACTTTGTTGTTTATTTGTTCAAGAATTAATCGACCAGTTGTTCAAACAATGCTTCGAACAGCGCTTATCGGAAGCATGTTAATCGGTTTAACGGCTATCAAACTGATTAGTTAACACTTTCTTTAATAATAAAGAGGAAAAACGTTTGATTTTTTTTCTTCGCAAACGACTTATCTACAGTTATTAAATTCCGCAATTTTTATGTCGATATCAGATCGCAACGAAACTCTCTCGGCGACGATGCTATCGACGCTGCCGATATCGTGCAAACAGAACGATAAACTTACACGGCGACGTCACCTTTTGTGGCACTCGGACGGTTGCAGGCTTCGTTGGAGAAGCTAAGCTGATAACTATGATCGACTTCTCGAAACATACGCGACAACGCGAGAAATCCGATAAGTCGACCGGTTTCTCTTACCGCATGCAAAACTTAAAAAAAAAAAAACTGAGGCTAATTTTCTTTCTCGAAAATATTCGTAACACGTCAAGTGTCGTATCACAAAGGTTATCCAATTTGTACGTATTGTGTATCAAATATAAATCAAACATAAATTATACAGAAAAATGTAGAAAAATATACTAATCCGCTATACAAGTCGTATAAATATTCAAACCTATAGTTACTTAAACACTGTAAAAAAAAAAAAAAAGGATAAATGTCAAAGAACACACGAGCGATAAATAAAGTTGACGTTGCTTCTTTTCCGATAAAAACTTTCATTTTAGAAGCGCGAGAAAGGGAGAGCAAAGCGTTTTATAATTATCGAGCATTATTTATAAAGCGTTACGTACAGAAGTCACATTGAACGAGATACTTCATAATGAATCATGAAATAAACTGATAATTCAGAGCTCCCGGTCTAAACATAGATGACGACGACCGATGCTGCAATCAAACCTTTCCGGCGTTAACGATTTAATTAATAATAAAATACTGCATAAATATTTGTCCTCGTTATAGCTCAAAGCACGCCGACGCTTTCAGTCGCGTTCTCATTAAATTTCCGCGTTAAAAAGAGCGGCCATTACCAAGCGAGATGATCAAAAGTCTCACATTTCGTTATAAATAAAACGCAAAACTCACATTACAGTGTTTCATATCATCATTCCGCTCTAATAAAATATCGAGCATTATAATTATTAACAAAGATTGAATAACACGTTTTCGTGTGTCATTTCATTTATTAACACTTTCCAGAAGTATTACTGCCGATTAAAATCAGTGTCACTTTAACTACACCGCTAAATCGCGACCGATAAAAACAGGAAAGCGGCGGTTCAATTAAAACCGGTCTATAAATCATGCAGCGCGCAAACATAAACACTGTGCGTGAGTAAACCATTATCGCGCAATTCGACACACACTCGGTTTCTTTTTCTCTTCTTTGGTTTTTCCGTTTTTATCTTTTTTTTTTTTTATCTTTTTTTGCAGAGTGTTCTTTTCTCGATCGCGTAACATTTCTGCGTCGTGAGATATAATGACCGGCCGATACGATCTGACGCTTTCGACAAAACGCGATCGATCATCGAAGTTTAAGTCTCGCAACGATAAATTCGCCGCGTGCGAAACGTGCATTATCGCAAGCATACATATATATATGCATATACCTACGCGTTATCGCTCGTAAATATAACACATACGAACGTCAGCCTAAATGTCGTGGATCAAAATGGATCGCCTTAGATTGTTGAGAGCGTGATGAATTAATGATCGGCGTTATCTCGCCGATTAGCCGAATACGCTGTTAAGTTACATCTGCACGTAGCATCGAGAAGCCGTACCGAAAGTGACCGCAAATCGAACGCGAACCGGTTTCGCAAGTGGAAAGAAGAACGAATTATTAATGTTGTTTACCGACGAGTTCAACTTTGTAAAGTATTTAAATTAGTATTTATATATCAAATCTACACCGCATCGTTAATTTTAATTATTTCAAATTTACCAAATAAATTGGCCAAGTATAAATTTGTGTACTTTAGAATTATATTTAAAATCAGGCGATAAATTAAATTTTCAATTTTGTAGACACGAAATTTCACGTTTACAGGCGAAACAGAGGAGAAGATTGAAAATTGATAGATGTTGCGAACGTTATTCGAATTGATTATGTCCGTGCGCGTGCAAAAAGATAGTTTACATACTTTATTCGTGAATATAAAGCTATAACATGTGCCCCGTAGCACCAACACACACACGTCGCCTGTTTGTTCGCTCGCAGCCAAACATGTCGCGTTTTCATTTCAGCATGACTACGGTTTTTGCGCCGTGATTGACAGCCGCGGTCGCGGCGCTGCACACTTGTGCACTCAGCGCGCTCCGCAATTACGCGTGTAATACTCGCGCCGAGAAATAAATTATGCGCATACACGGGTCTCTAATAGATTTATCGATAGCCGCGGCGCGGACGCGCTAACAAAGTAAGCTCTCATATCCGACCGCCGAGTTAGCGAGAATCGAATATCGAAAAAAAAAAAACACTGCGAAAAAATATCGTTGGATGCAATTCTTCCTGACGAGAAATCGATGCGATCGTAACGAAATTCGGAGCGACCTCGGTGACGCGTTATTAATGCGCGGCTCATTGTCGTTTGACCGTACGGACCGATCGATCCGAAACGAATCGATCGACTCAATTCGCGCGAGCTCGCTAAGTTGCTCGAATCGCGATAATGCAATAACAAAGATTGATACGGCGGTATTACGCGAGTGTCCCGTCTCGGATAATTTAATCGGACGGCTCGCCCTCCCATTTGCGCGGATTAAATCGATTCGGTCGAAAAATTTATCGCCGCCGAAACTGCCCGGGGTACAACCTCGACAAGATCTCTCCCTTTCCGCGCTCTCCGCACTCTCGTTCAGTGCCCAATTCCGGTAGTTTGACACTAATTGGCGCAGGTACCTTCCTATCCGCTACTCGACTATATTCATTACGACGGTCACGGATATATGTGGACGTTCACCGTTAGCTGGTAATACGCGAGGAGAATTCGACAGAATAGCTATTTCGAAGGGGGCGGGCGACAAGAGGGTCGCGAGAATGGTGTCCCCCTATTATCTCCTTTACTCGTGGGGAAAATTCCGCTCTCACCCTCCGCTTTCGCCCTCCCCTCGTTCCGTCGCCACTCTCGGAACTCTCATTCGATTCCCTCTGAAATTGCCTCAGGAATTTCGTAGCCCGCCACGGCGGAAACTGAAACCGAACTTGAATCTCTCTCTCTCTCTCTGTCTCAACTTCTTCCCCGAGCCATTTCCGATTGGCTGCGCGCATATATTAAGTCTCGTTTCACGGGATTGTTTGAGAATTAGCTTTTCCACGCAGCTCGCGCGGAAGAAACGTCTATTTATTCCGATAACAAACGCGCATAACCGCATGAGCGATAAACGATTAATGTTGGTTGCGCTAATGCCTACTTCGACGTTGGACCAAAGAGACGTTATATAAATAGCGAGTTCTATAAATTAGCTACATTGTGGGTGAGTAATCTTCTTGCGAGTAACTCAGCCATTGCCTACGGTAACCTCAAAGATTTATCTTCTACAAACGCAGTTTCAGAAACCGTATCGCTTTGAACTGCTACGACGTGGTAACATAACAAAGAGAACAATAAGAAAGAAACTAGAAAGTAGGACAAAAATAAAATTCCGAAACGTAAGGCGCGCGCTATATATTTTCAGAAAATAAAAATCTCGTAAAGTTTTTGATAAAAAATTTGAAGTTTAAAGAATTGAAATTAAATTAATAAATCCGCGTGAAATTAAAATAATAAATATATACTCGCAAACAGAGTCATAACAAAAACACAGAGAGTCTCTACAAATTACGCGAACAGACAATTTGCATGCATTACGTTCAAAACGCGTGTTTAATGGCCATCTGGCCTAATACACAGATGAAGACAGAAACTGCGACGGGGAATGTGTGTTAACTATTTCGACGGATGAACGAGCACGTGTGCGAGCTTGTGAGGATGTTATAGCTTGCTATGCTTCGCAGGCGGAACAGACAGTTTTCTGTAGTCATGCGCGTATCGTGCGCGCGCAACACATTCGTGTGAAAGTAAATCCGTATTCACTCGGATATTCCCGGAGAAAAATGATTCCTCCCATAGAGACCCGCTTCTCGCATTTATCCTTACTTGCTGCGCGCGATTCAATTTGCTCGCGCGATGACTTATGATTTCCGGCGTATCTATCAGAGACGTGTTTCGGAGTGTCCGGAGACCGAAAGTTCGATCGGAAATACGAGACAGTTACGAGCGATAAAAAAAATATCCTTTTACACTTTTGCACGTTTCTCTCGTGCGCAGATTTTTACTTTGTTATTATTATTTTTATTGCATTTTTTTTATCGCCCATTACACTGTACATGTTTTTATTGTGTGAATTTTTTAGGTGTCTTTTTTTTATATTGTTCCGTGTCCTTTTTTTTTTTTTAACACTCACCAGTACTGCATTTCCAGTCTATCAATTGCGGCTGTCGAGATATATCCCAGATGGGAACGCGAGCAAATCTAAAAACAAAAAACAAAAAATAATAAGTATCGTGAACACGATAGGTATAATTCTTCTCGCCGCGCTCACGAGTTTAACTAGGTATTACATATATTAAAAATTACTCCAACGGTATTACATATATATATATCTATGTCCATTATCTTCACGCTGAGACGAGCAATCGTGCGATTACCGTGGTGAATAAACAGGTTTATCAAGCATACCGTTTTTTTTTAACACACGCTTAAATAAAAACAAAAACTTACGCACTATATAAGCAATTTATAATTATAATCATTATTAATTATTTTACACGGGACTCTCTCACTCTCTCTTAAACTTCTTAACTACTTCGATTGTAATTTTATATGTAGTTGTGTTTTTAGAATGAATTTTTAATTGCACGCTTATATCAAACTCGCAACGATATTCACGAGTTAATTGCAGTTTGTACATGTAATACATGTGTTTTATTTATGTTCTCTTCGTGCTCCGCGTCGGGCGTGGTGGACGTAAACACAACCATCAGAATTCAGGAGTTCACATAAATATCTTATATTAGACGTCGATAAATAATAACGTACGACGAAGCAATTATAGAAAACGTAAAGAAAAAACGGTATAGTAGGATTAGAAATTTTTCTTCTTAGTTTCGTTCCCTCTATAAGACATTTATTCTATATAGTGACGAACGACGTCAACGTGACCACGGGCGAAACATCGATTAACGCTTCTTCATGTTTTTTGTACGACGTTTCTGTTACGACGTTTTTTGCGTTACGTGCACGTTTTACGCTTATCTTTACGAGCTTTTAACCCACGTAAAAGCGCGTGAAGATACGAGATAGATATATGCCGACTTTTCCAACAAATATAGCAGCAGAAGACATTTCACGCAAACGTTAATGTCTTAATTTTTTTATACTTCTTCATACTTGAGCGTTTCTTTCTTTCTTTTCTTTCTTTTCTTTTTTTTTACATTCTACAACTTTTATCACGCACATCTCTGTAAGAGATGCACCAGACAGCATTCATTTCGAGTTAAGTCATCGTCCGATTATCGTTCGATATCGGATTGAACACTTAAAAAAAATAAAATAAAATAAAATAAAACCTAAAAATCGATGCGGACGAGCGTCATCATATATAACAGCGGACGTTTTCCTAGAAAGTCGACACAGCGTCGCGATAAATATCCAATGCGGTAAAACCGGAGCGTTAATGCACGCTCGGGAACCGCGATTTATTTAATCCGGTCGATATTTCGCGCGAGATACTACGAGCTGCGATCCCGATGCGATTTGGCAATCCCGTCACCGGAAATAGGCTCGTAAAAGTGTGTAACGTGATAAACCGTATCACGTTCCTCGTCACTGCAGAGACACTAACTACGATATTTTAAAATCGATACTCTCCGAGTTTCGATACTCGCGCCAGTCAGTCAGTATATTTTATCCGCGAGTTAGCGTGACGTTTTACCGCAACACAACTGCTATGTGTTTAGTGCCAATTATATTACGTGTGTGCAACAGTTTATTTCTCTTAAAACACGTTTTACAATGTATGCAAATGTGTACATATTTCTCTAAATATTTCTTTTGAAGAAAATAGAACGGCACCATGAAACACGAGATTTCACCCATATGAGAGGAAGCGCAAATCACTATGTCAGAGCTAATGACACGTTTTCCATGCGGGCTCTGCCATTAGAGACAACGGTAATTTGTTATACAATGTGGTCGGCAGCGCGACGCGCGCGTGACAATAAACGTTTTTATTACTTTTCGTCGAAGATATATCAGCCATTTGTCCGACTCCTCTTCGCGCGTTTACCGTTATTATTGCGATTTATACTTCGTCGCGCTGGTTGTACCAGATATTAAATTGCGTCTCGCTCTGAGAATGCCAATAATGAGGACATTTCGTACACATTAAATCAATCCCGGTCGAAATCGATCGCGATTTCCTTCGGATCGTTATTAACGTCTTTCAACTTTTGTTCTTGAAAAGTTATTCCACGCCGAGTTCGTTCACAAACACACGTATGCGCGCGCGCGCGCACGGAGAATCGCGCACCTGTACAGATACATATAGAACACATGCACGTACAGAATGACAATGGATCACGCGCGCAAACTTATCGCGCTCGAAGTAATAACGTTGCTTTTTATCGCTCACACCGACAGTGGCTGCTCGTTTGCGGACACGCGGAAAAATCGTTAAAAGGTCGTTAAGCACGAATTACGGTCCGGTTCGAGCTGGTCCGCCGTGGAAAATCGCGTTTTGTCGCAACGTGATAGAAGAGGACTCTTTAATACCGGAATGTTGTAAGCCTCCCCTTCCCCCGATCATTGGCAAAAAGATGAAAAGAATACAATTCCCGCATGCACTTTGTTTTTTTGTGCTCTCGAGCGAATGACGCACGACATGCCTGAACGAACAACAAACGTTGTAAAACATCGTGATCGATATTAAACGCAATATTTTATAACTAGTTCAATAAAAAGTCACATGATTAAATATCAGTGCGGAAGTAATTAAAATCAAACGATATTAAGTACAGAAAGAAAGATTGGACAGTGTTGGGCAATTTTTACTCCAACACGCAATGCTGTGTGCGCGCTTATCAGTAACGAATAATAATAAATTTAAATTTATTTGTATTTTGTTTTCAAAAACAACGCACACGCATTTTGTTTATTTTTCTTTACAATAAATTTCTTCAAAATTTAGTCTGGTGTGCCATTACAGTTAAAATATTCACTGCATCAAAGATGTTTTGTAACAATAAACTTACTGACTCGCGCGAGCTATAAAAATAAACACGTGTGTCGGTTGCAGGTATGCACGGTTATTTTTAAAAGCATCTGAAATGTAGATATTGATGCATGACAAACCACGGTGAATACTGCACGGGGCATATCGCGCCACGCCACTATGCTTTATTTTCGAATCGAGACATGCATGCATGCATGCACGCACGAACTCACGCACGCACGCACGCACGCACGTTAGCGTGACACTTGCAATCTCGACCGCTCGCGGAAACACATACCGGCTTGGCTTCGAGTTAATCTGTCGGCAGCGTAGGCGATACCGCGGAAAAGTGTCAATTCGTGATTCGCAGTGTTCATATCTCCGTTAAGCCGGTTTCGCGAGCACACACCCACACCCACACACGCACATGTACATTCAACGAATATTCAACAAATGAAAATATTTACTGGTTTATACGCACTGAATCGTGGTTCTCCCGCTTTTTGCATTTGATATGCTACAAAAGCGCGAAACAATCGATTATGTTTTTTAAACAGAAGAGTATAAACCAATATTTATATTGATGTTTCACCGTGTCTCTCCACGGCCGTTTGTGTGCGTGCATACATTTCTACTGTTTAATATAATAAAATAACACTTGATAAAATACAACTGCGATGTTATCTGTTTTATATTATTGCTGCATACTGTGTTTGTTTTTCGTATTTATTTTTATACACATTTTTCTCCAAAATTGATATTTAAAAATGAATATTATAACAACACAGCTTTGAGCTTTCACCTCGGTACTTTTCAGAACTACATGATATTATGTAAGCATGTAAAATGCGTGAAAAGCTCTCTATTACGGTGCGTGATACTTAAAGAAAATACCGTACATTCTTCTAATGCATCCTCTTCTTATATAAATAACTCAGTGCCGACCGACGCGTTTTCGGTTGGCTTTTACGTTATCGTAAACCGAACGGAAAGTAGCGCTGAGAAAAATCATCAAAGTCGCTGACTGCTTTTCAGACTTTTACGGAGGTAAGAAGAGAAAGAAAAGAGAGAGAGAGAGAAAAAGAGAGAGAACACATTGCAAGCCCCGTAAAAGCCAAGACGATTTGTCGTCCGTTCGGAGAGAAAGCTCGGAACAACCTGAATATTACAGGCCGCTCCTTTATCTTCGCATCAGAAGCTGGCTTTTACAAGCGCGTCAACGCAAGTACCGATATTACGAGCGCTTTCACGACGGAAGAGAATGGTCGGCACTGCCTCAAAGGGAATTCTGTCAGACTCGACGTCTTGTTTACGCCCGTTTGAATCGTCGAATTCATTCCGACTCGTTCGAATTTTATTCTTCGCAAGAAATAAGCGAGAAGAGAAAGAGACACGCTCGTAGTCTGACATTGAATGAGGCATGAAATGCAAAGTGCATAAACTGAAGTTTGAAAGACATAAAACTGTTCTCTTTCAGTTTCCTTTTTCCATTTTTCAAATAAAAAAATGAAAAGAAAGAAAATGAATGAGGAGACTAATCCAAACTGATGTGGGAAAAAAGCGTTATTCTTCGTCAAATTCTATCAAAAACAATAAATTAACAGACAAAAAGTGTCGTGTATGGTAGCCTAATTAGCAACATCTACGTTTCCTCTACTTCAATTGTAACACAACATTTCCTGCACACACGCAAAAAAACCTACGTAAAAAGAGTCGGGTTCGATCCCTTTTTATGATGTCGACTGACTAGGGTGTATCCCCTCGTCTCTTATGCTCGGCTTTGCGCTAACGCTCTCTTCTGGCTTTACGTTTCTCATTTTTCTTGTGCTTCATTCTAACTTTCAGCTATACCAATCCGGGGGGACGATTCTTGGAAGGTAAACAAGTTCGAGCTTCGTTTTACTGCAATGAGCCGGACCCGATTCGAGTTTCTTCAGGCGGGTCGTGTACTTTTTACAAACCGCTCAACGATTAATGTCCTACTGTGAAACACACACACACAAAAAAAAGACATATCCGCATTTGGTATTCACTCGTCTTGTTTCCAACTATCGTTAAACTTACACCGAACAATTACCAACGTTTTTTTCTAAAAAAAATCGATGTCACACACACACACCCACACATGTGAATGTTTCCAACTGTATCGAACAATTTTTCTTATCAAATTGTTTTTTGTCGGTTAACGTATCGAGGAGTTAAACGTGGCACACGTATTCTAAATCCCGATAACGATATTTTTAATCATCTTTTCCAAATGCAATCAATTGATGTTTCGTCATGACAATGTTTTACAATATAAGCAGACAACATTTCATCGCGATAAACACATATATTGAAAAATAAATCTCTAGCTAATACAATTCCAACTTTCTATGAATATTTTTTCACTCGTTAAATATAAAAGCAGATCTGAGTCATTGAATATAATTACGTCATTTTCAGAGAAAAACGTTTAATTGTTATTCCTTCAAAAATATATGGATATGGAACGACGTATAAATGATTGTAATATATTCCCAGAAGTTTTTTTTTACGACACGTTGCGATAAAATTGTGATAAAACCAACGGCACTGAAAAAAGAGACACGCAGAGCTCGTTATGTAAATGCATTTAAGAATACTCGCGACTGCCTTGAGGCGTACCTACAAGGGAAAAAATCACAAAGTGGTCTTTCAAAATAAAAAAATAAAAAACCAAACAAAAAAAACAAAAAAAAGAAGGAAAGAAAAGAAAAACGAAATTGTGCATCGCCGACGCGATCCGCTGCTCGAGTTACGAGCGTCTGCTTTTTTCTAAAGCCTCCCTCGTTGTAGCGTCATTATATGCTCCGATAAGTCCGGTAATGCCCTTTAATAACTAAGTAGCTTGGCTAACGAAATATGCTGGAAAACAGCAATTCTTATTCGACGGTTCGTGTGAGAACCGAGTCTATTAACGAAATAAAAATCTTTCTCGTTTCCTTGCCGCGGCAAATTTGCGAATGTTAAATTGCAAATTATTTATTACGTGAATAAATATAAGTACGATCGATAGAGGTATCTGGCGGTAGAGTATTTTATAGCGAACATTATTAATAGTCATCAAACACACGAGAAAGATCATTAATAAATGCATATTGAACACGAGAGGGACAGACAAGCAATTAATTTCATCATTGGGAGATATTGTCGAATTGTATTTAAATAATTAGCCCACATCGTCGGATTAACAATCTCTCGGATTCTCGTCGCGCTGATGATCTTTTTAATTTCATCGTCAATTAAATCTCTGAAAGTATAATATTCTGCATTTATTTTAATATCGATATGCAAAAGTACACGCACGCGCGCGCAGAATTGATTGAATGCGCGTCTGTTTGCCGATGCATGAAACATCAATATGCAAAATGTAGTACGAGAAATGTCGCACTCAAGTACCGCATTGTAACGTAATACGAGTTTTGAATTATTGCCGTCGTTGATGCTCTTCGCGCATTTTATCCAATCGTATTTACATAATTAATTAACCTCATCGAGAACATATAGACAGTAATCTCATTAATATGCATTCAAATATATAAAGTATTCAGTTTCTACAAATTATCTAAAATTAGTTGACGCGAAGTCAGAATATTTCATTCTATTAGTTCAAGCTGAAAATGCGCGCAGCTCGCAAAATGTAGAAAATTAATTTTCATTAATAACACGCCCGGGGAGAGGAGGGGGGGAGGGGGGAGAGAGAGTAAATGTGAAGTCTCGCGAATATGTACATATCCGAAGAGACTGCACCAACTGGAGTAAAAGCCGGCGCGTGTATTTTAGATACAAAATATACCGGAAAATATATACGCAAAGAGATAGTAAAAATATATACTCCGCGCGCGTTGAATCCGAGCTGATCTTCCCTCGCTGAAAATTTGATCAAAGGCCAAATGTAACTTATGAGTTTCAACGTTACATATTTCAACAACGGCCAAATTGAATTTATCCGAGTTTTATGTATGTCTGGCGTGTATCGAAGTAAAAGAGCGAAATTCAATTTGCTCTGGGTCAATCTATTAACATTAATAAACTCGCGTATAAAACGTATAAAACAAAAACTTGAAAAATAATTTTGTTGTAAAATCGATTCCGAAAATGATGCCGATATATCGGCAACGGTATCTTTTTTATTGTTTTCTCATTGAAAACTCCGTCTGAAAATTCCGCGTGAAAAACCAAAGAAAAAACCGGAAGTGAGAAGAAGGGAAGGAGAGGGAAGAAATTTTTACGGGTGAGCTCGGTAAACGCTTCCTTTATGCGAGCTGTACGGCTTACTAATGAGTGCTTACTAATGACACTAATGAGTGTCGCAACAAAAGAATCATCGTCGCCGCACAAAAGTCGTAGCCACAATACCTCGTGTGCAGGTCGATAAATAATTCTGCGAGGGCTCCGCGCGCCACCGTTCGGCTCCGTATGTTGCGCTCACACACACACACACGGCAGCAAACTTGTGCGCTTGTCGTATCCTTTGTCCCACGCGTGTTGGGTTAATCCACAGGAGGCAGAAGAGGCGGCAAAAGCCGAATGCACTTTATTATTTACGTATCCACAGTATGACCGGCGTGAAGGAAACAGGCACAAGCGTCGGACGCAGCTCACACTCCATTCGCACGTAAGACAGGAAAAAAAAACGGCCGGATACGAGACACCAACCACACACGATATAACACCATCAACACGCAGACAAAACACTATGTATATTCACTCGAGAGCTTCACACACATACACACAACACCGGCATGCGTGCGTGCGTATCATGCACGCGTATCAATATATACATCTATGCACTGTACACACAGATGCGCAGCGAGCGCACACATGTGCGCACTCTCTCGTCGTTCGGTCGCGTAGCCGGAGACGGCCGAACGGCCGCCGAACAACTGCAAACGGAGCGAAGCACACGCGGAAAAGACCGACGCACACTCGCGAAATCCATGCTCCGATATCACAGTTGCAGCGAACGGAGATTACGTAGGGTGTTTACTTGTCACTGTTATTCTCTACTTTGTGTCACGTAAAACGTTTTTTTATCTTTTTACGGAGCAACGTTACTCCGAACTGTACTTGCGCGCACGTCACACCGGTTCGAGCGCTTGGCGTTCACTGAGCTGAAGTCTGCCCCTTCCCTCGCGCCCAATGCTGCCATCGCCATTACCACCACCGTTCTCTAGTGCCGACGGTACTGCTGCTGCTACAGCGTGGCTGGGATAGCCGCGTTTTGTTAGGAACGATTCTTTTCTCGAGGGGAAAACACCGGTGCAATTGCAGTTCTACGCAGTTTTGAGTACACGCTACAATTCGGAGCACGAGAGATTACTGTAAATTTTTATGTAAAGTACATAGGAAAAAGAAAAACGAAATAAGAAATAAATCATTTCGAACAACGTAATTGTTTTCAATTACGTTAATATGATCTTTGACGATAAAAACAATAGGAGACATTCTTACGAAAAACTCTGCGAATTGATGTTTGTAACATAAAGACAAAAAATGTTACAGCAAAAGAGCAAGCGCGCGCGAGTTTTATTCATATTTAATTTCGATTTTTCATTGTCGTATTACAAATAAATAAGATAAAATATTACGAAATGAAAGTCGCAGATTTAGTTGTTTATACTTTCGCAAATTCGTACGATGTTTTATATGTCATCATGCAAAATAAAAAAAATAAACGAGAATTTTTTTTATTTCCAAGAATTAGCATTTTATGTCTTCAAGATGTTATACATCACACACCCGCCCGTTACACATATGCCCGTCACACACGCGTCTATTTCGCCGGATGACCACGCATGCTGTACGACGCGGTCGAACAATAAACCACGCGTTTACGGCGCCGTAGTCTATCTATTAGTCTTCGCCGAAAACTGTGAAACTCACGGTGACTTCGTGCCAGGAATTCGTGCGATGAATTTTGCACGAGTACGGGCCACAAATAGCCTTGGGACGGGGTTGGGACGAGAGGGAGAAACGTGTGGCCGAGGTTCAAAAGGAATCCTTCTGTCGGTGTCTATTCACCGGTGCGACTAATTGCACGGATCTTTTGAGACGTCGAGGCAAAATACACGCAAAAGACGAATACACACAAAAAGAGAAAAAAATCAGGACTCTCTTTTTACGTGACTAGTTTCTGTCTAGATTTGGTCACATTTTTGAAATTCAAATCACATGCGATTCGAGTCGATTTCGCTTTGCTTGTTTAGCGCGAAAAGACGCACTTTCTTGCAGTTTTGACTTTTATGCGGAAGTTTGAAAAAAAAAAATAATAATAAAAAGTTTTCACGGTAATTTTTTGTTGAAAACATTCTCAGCGACTTTAACGTTAAATTAGCTTTGAAATGTGATTTAGCAAGCATCTTTTGTATTACGAACTAATTTGAAAGCAAAGTTAAATTAAATGAAAGATAAAAAAGTCAGATAGAACTCGACTGCAATACTTTTTGAATAAATAAACATATACGTCTCATTTAATGCTGTCATAAAGCAGTTCTTATCTTTATGACGCGCAATCGTAAAGTAATTTTAAAGTTTAAATCGTTTGTTTGCACGTAAATAATTTTAAAGTTTTTCTACATTCTTTTGATATAGATAATCAATATTATATTTGATAATCTATTTAATTATAATTTTATTACACGCGCGACTGATATGTCACATGTTTATCATGTGACATGTTGTCTGCGACAATTCCTGTTACTCATCTCTCTTTTTTGCCGCCGAGTGATATAGCAATAAAACGACGTTCGTTTTCACGCGTAGGAAAATTCTTTTATTTCCAAGCTACCAAATAATATCAATTGTTCTTATTTAACGGAATTTATTCAAAATTATTTTATATTATAAGCGGAAGAAGAGGGAAAGTGAGAAGGACAGAATATAACAATTAATTGACGGTAACTCCGCGGGAAGAAAACCGAACGCGGTTTGCTAACATTCATTAACCAAATTACACACGGACAAAATTACATGCGAACGTCCTCTTCACTTTTACCTTCTTCTTCTCCTCCTCTTTTCTGTTCTCTCGAGATGTGAAGCTGCGTGCGGTTTCGCGGCCTATAAAGTCTGTTTAAATTCAAGACGCATATTTGACCATTAAACGCAGCGCGCGCGCGTAAATAAAGTGCGGAAAAATATGCGCGAGCGGAGCGCAACGGTGAAGAAATTGCACGCGAAAACCTCCGTGCCATCCGTAAACGAGCGGAAAAGTTTTATGCTTCTTCGTCCCTCTCTCCCTTCTTTCCAGCGCGCACGGCAAGGGAAATGCATATTCGCGGAAACGCGGCTGCTCCCGGGGAAAACGTGAAAGTTCGTAGTTGGCGCACGTATCCGAAGCTTGAAAAATATGTGGACTCCCGGCTCGACCCCGCTGAGCGAGCTTCTCGAGGACGCCGTTCGCGGAAAACGAGCGCGCTCATCGTGAGCGACGGTCACTTCACTAACAGTGTTTTACTTCTCGCCACGTCGCACTTTTAACGAGGCATTTATCACCGTTCGCTGAGAATTCCGCTCTACGTGTTTTCCACCCCTTCCCTTTTCCCGCCGCGCGTATTAAAATAAATTACGACGAGATTTTAACATGTCATTACCACGGAGTGTTGTATCTCTATTAACATTTACATCTCCAGTATTAAAAATATACAAACAAATACTACATTAGAGGTAAAAATGTTATTATTGAAAAGTATCTCTCTGTTAACATTTGCGTCTCCAATATTGAATATACAATATTGTGTTAAATAACAGTGTACGTATGTTAATGCAGATGTACGTCATTCGCACATTAGAGTCGACTAAAAAGATTTTTTTTAATTATGAAAATGCGCAGAGATGTAAAATAAAAAGAAACAGATATCTACGTAAAAATTGTGTAAAAAATTAAAAAAGAAAATTACGTAAAGAAAAAGCGGTGCAGAAAATGCATCTGTATAACCGGATTGCATATATTTATCCTGATCAACGCACGCATTATCTGTAATTAAACAATAAATACACAATCTTGTATACATTTGCATTTTTTTATATTTGCCATGATGGTTTTTTTTTCTTTTGTAAATATTACGTTCTCTCCCGAGCGTGTCTCGAGGCCTGTGCAGCGGCTTGAGAGAATATACATTCATTAAATCTCGGAAAATATTCTCACGTCGATAACCCGGAGTCTGTTTATCTTTGCACTTAGTACGAAATCCTCCTTACGGAATATCGCTACACTAAAAGGTCGCAGGTTGCCGTAATGCCACATTGGGGCGTCTCTCTTCATCCCTCGTGAATTATCCTTCCCGCGCGGAGCGGGGAGAAGGAAACACAAAAGAGATTCCACATTGACACGAATTCACTCTGACTACTCTCGACAATTACGCATTAAGCTTATATAGAACACCTGGCGGATCGATGCCGAGGGCGAGAGAGACCCTTTAGGCGTCACGCATCGCCGTACTTGTATTCATCGAGGGCGAGTAAATTCGGAACGATAGTGGCTCAACGGTGAAATCTCGTGCGCGGCCTGGCGCAGTCAGTTCTCGTCTTTTCTAATTTACTTTGATATCGTCAAATACGAATACTTCCTCGTGGAATGGCGTGTTTATATTTCTCTCGTACAAAATAGCTTGTTCTCTTTCCTCGTGTTTACCGAAAAAGGAAAAACGAAATGAAAGCAATCAATTTTAAGATACTTCAGTCAGCGAAATTAAAAGACACTTTTAACGGCGCCAGTCGATACTTTATACTCAGTACACACACATATACTACACACACACACCCACACTTTTATATTGTCAACTTTAAAACTTGGCCAAGATAAAAGCACAAAGAAAGGAAGAAATGTATTGAGATCCGACAGCGTTAAGAATCCATTATCTTACGGAACAAAACGGAAGAAAGAGCGACTACAATAAATCGATATCTAGAATTACGACGGATCTGGCATTCAACGACAATCCGGCTTATCGTTGTTCACACAGTCCGCAACGTGTGACGTATCTCGTATCGATAATAACATCTACCGATGTAATATCTGCTCGAACTGTTTGCCCGGCTGTAGTTATCGCGCTGTGCCAACTCAATAAAGAGGAACGAGCCGAGGCTGGTTTGGTTTAACACGAAAAAGCACACATTCGTTGTAAGAACACGAGTATCTTACATCGCAAAAACTGTTAACGTTTGTCAATTCTGTCGTAAAACAACAAACGCTAAAGATAATGTTTTGAATTACGAAGGTGACAACAAACACATCCAACCAAATTACTCGGGAACTTGGAACAACAACAAGATGCTTCTTTTCGCGCTGCTGCGGTTCCACTTGACGCAACAAATTACCGCCTCTTGCAACTCTGTTATTTATGTTTTAATTAGATCTTCTTAACAACTACTACAACAAGTAAAATTCCGTGTTTATATTTAACATAAAATGTATAAATACACACACATTCTCTCTTCAATATTGAAAGTGGCACAATACGGTGGAACTATCTAACGTATAAAAAAAACGAATTTTTCTAAAATACATTTTTATTTAGAGAGAACTCAAGAGAGGAAAATAAAAGGTAACAGTCACGCGCGCGTGAAAAGCTCTTCAATCGTTCGCACTCCAGGGGTTACACATGCCTTGATATTTTTCCTCAAGAAGCAATCAACTCCGAATTGATTGAAGAACCGACAGGCGGGCGGAAGTGCGATGAACCCGGGACACCCGAGAAGGGTGGACGAGGGCTGAGGAGGGGAGCGAATATAGTGTTGCGAAGAGAGAAGACACGTGCGCGAATCGATCTACTAAAATGGCTTTCGCTATACGAAATACCGGCAGCCATCAACATGGCATGAATAATAAAGTACGAGTGTCTTTTTTTTCTCTCTTTCGGTAATACTCTACAAGTCCCTGCTTATTTCCGTATTATCGCCCGTACGTAAAAAACAGAAAAAAAAAAAAAACGAAACGTCGTTACGTTTGCGCGTAAAAAACGATACATAATCACCAAGTGTGCGCACAGGTACTCCTTCGTGCGTGTTCGTCATTAATTTTTCTCTGTAATGCATTTTTCGCGCATAATTTATAGCCGACTTTTTGCACTTGGTCGCGACTTCTCGACCTGTCGCGAAGAAGATCGCGCATGTGTATTTAGTAATAAACAATATTTTTTGCGGTACGCACGAAGCGTTTTTATTAGCAAAGCGAGCGCTTAACATTATGTAATGAGCGCGGTTGCGTTTAAATTGAAAAGCATTGAGAAGCAAATTCACACACTCAAACAGTTGTCTTATTATTATTTCTATTAGTAGGTAAAGTAACTCGAAAAACACGCGACGTTTTTAATAGAACACGTTAGATGTCATAAAAAAAATACACATAAAAACAGATACGATGTTTGTTTCTCCGTATCTGAAAATATTTACTCCGCGTATTGCGAATACGAATTCTGTCTCGTATTCCGTCGTAGAATACAGATCGTCTAAAATGGACTTGGAAGAGCGTTACGTAAAGGAAAAGTGGATGAATAAAACCTCAACGGCACGACGCGCGCGTTTCCCATATCAGTGGTAGTTTCGCGTTTCGATGATTTTGAAGCGAACCAAACTCCGTGGAATCTCTGTCTGTGTGCGCGATCGCGAAAGACGACGCTTCCCGTGGAACACATTCTTCGATATCTTTTATCTGCGAATACCTTCGGTTACACCGGAGACGCTTCCGTTTCCCGTGAACGCGTGAGACTTGCAGCAGCAACACGCAGAACGGACGCGAAACTTGGTCGCTTTAACTATCGCGCGGAATAAGACAAACTTTCGCCGTGAATTCCATTTCCACGCCTGTCAGAACAAGAGAAACATTCGCTTGGCGCCGTCTCCACTTCCTCCTCTTCCTTCTCTCGCCAATCTTCCGTCGCTTCCGAAAGACAGTGACAAGCCGAACAGCTTGTAAGCACGCATACCTATAGTTCCGCGAGACAAGAGAGTCCGAGAGTCTCTCGTAAAGATAATCTTCCCGCTTGCATATGCCACATTTTTACGACAAAGAGCACCACGAGAGATATGCTCGTAAATCTTTCTCTGTGACAGCACCGAAAGAAGATCAGATAGGCCCATCGAATCGCCGTAACGACACTCAAACGAATCGAGATTCTTTGCCTATGTTGGTGGAGCCACGCCAGCAATAATATCGTCAAAGTGTCGATACCTCGAGATCGATATCCGAATATTTCTGCACTTTCGTGCACCTGCATATCGATCACATATCATAAATTGTCATAATCTGCTAAGAGCAAAACATTAATCGTCATTCAATTATTCTCCTTTTTATAAATATACAATTGCATAAATACAATTTTTTGACAGCTTTTTAATTTGAAACTTTATTTTGTTTCCTTTACATTTTGATATTTTCGAAGAATCAGAAAATTAATTTAAAAACATCGCTCAATTTCTTCGTCGCGACTCTACAAACATTAATATTCTTTTTAATATGGTGATCGATATGTAATACCAATGTAACATGCCCCTTCCGGGCGAAAAGGATGTGCCGCGACCGACAGGTTCTCAATTGATCGATTGGTAAAAGGAACGTTCAAGTACAGTAATCGCGGCCGCTTGATTCCGAATGGAATCAACGCGTGATTACACGCGGCAATAATATCTCAGCTGGAAAGCAGCGATGTCTGAGGTTACAATGTTTTATGTAATAAAACCAGTGCGCGGTGGTTTAATGCCACATTATCAGGCCACGGTTGACAAGGTTTGCGATTTTTGAATTATTATTATTTTTGCTTTTTTTCTGTAACAAAGAAAATTTCGGCGATTTATTGCATCTCGTTGCGTATTACGGTACTATAGAAATTAAGTAATTTACAATCACATTGTGCCGTATCGCGGTATTATTAAAATTAAGTAAGTGCTATGATGAATGCACAGTTTTGTATTCAAATGTAAATTTGCACATCAGACTGTTTACGAAAAGAAGATTTATTACGTATTAAAACTTTTTTTTTATCTTGCGATACAATTGTGCAGAAATATGAAACCACACTTTCATGTCATTATATCCACGATTGCAAAACAAAACATGCACATCGTAAATTTACAATTCAGAAACGACTTACGTAAAAGAATCAACAACAAGATGTAAAAACACAAAGAACGGTTGTGTCGGTTTTTTTAAGTACGAGCTCAAGTTTGTCAACTTTTTAAATTAAAAAAAAAATAAATTTTTTTTTACGCGTGTAAACACTTCTATCATTTTTCTGTAATAAAAAAAATTCTTACAACGAAACCAGTCGAACTGCCTTGTCGATTTGCGTATCACATAAATATTTTCGAGAATAATTGTTCAATTATCTTTATTATTTAAACAGAACACGACGTATATTTTAATGTCGCATATGACGACGTCCACACACACATATGTGAGCGCGAGTGTATACGTCATCAAGAATTCATACATAAAACATTTTTAAATTAGAGAAGATGTGTTTATATCTGCTAAAATGTGTGTTGCAGCAGTTTCAAAATAACGTATGTATATTCAAAAATGAATAAAAATATTTACGCTGTAAAAACTTAAAACGCGAAAATATACACGCGTAGTTGAAATATATTTTTCTGTGTTCTAAATATTATCTGAAAAAATATATCTCTCTCTCGCGTCGCCTCACTCAGCGAAGCCGCTGATTTTCTTTCAGCGGTTCGTTCGTGTTAGAGCACAAAAGCCGACACCGGGGGAAGCTTTTCCGATGCAAGTCCGTCGCGTAATAACACGTCGTGTGTGTAATCCGCTCCGTGTAACGCGCCCGGCACATAATACGTATAATGCACTCTCGCCCGCGCCCGGTTGCTCGTCATAACTTGCGGCTGCATTATAAGTTATATAGGGGCCGCAGATGTTGCCGGCCGCGATTGATCCTATTACTATCGTCCTAGGCGTCTATCTGTCACGTCCGTGCGATCGATACCGGCCAGGAATCTCCATTAAACACGGCCTAGGGCAGAACCCGTGTACACATCCGGCGGGGCGAACCGCCGTTTCATTAAAAGTGGAAGAAGAAAACTGTGAAGAGCACGGCGAGAGAAATCCATCGACCCGGGGACACGGTTGACATTAGTTTAGCATCACTTAAGGTGCAAAGGCGATTATCTCTCCGAGTGTCTCCGTTATGGAGCGCAGAGCGCTGCGCGCTTTGCAATTACGCAAGATATCGTCGCAAATTGCTTTAATTACTCCGCGAGAGAATCCCCGAGATAGAACTCGTAACGATATCTTAAGATTGTACGAGTTTTACATACACACACACATAAGATGGATTACTAAAATTATTACTTGTTGTTTGACATTTGTTTACATTAAAACATTCGCGTTGATGATAGAACAAAATAAAAAAAGAATGTGCGCCTCAGAGCTTTCTTTCTAATCAAATATTTGTTGTAGAAAAATTTACTGTGAGTAATCCACAGAAGAATAGCTTGGAATATCGTTTGTAAAACTGCAAGTTTACAAGGACAATATTTGTCAAGTCAACAATAGCTTCGTCCTTTCAGACAATCTTATTGCATTTTGTCTTTGTCTTTTTTCCTGCTTTCTCCTTATATAACAATAAGGATTTATAAGGATATATATAAGAAGAAAGAAAAAAGTACATATATATATATATCTACGTTAGAAAAAGCATGTACGAAACATAAGCAACTATCAAAAACTAAAGTAATAATCATTTGAACTCGTACATGTGAAATATTAACAAAGATTTTCGTCGTGTTGACGGGAAACCGCATTTCTCTCTGGGGGAGTCTCGCTGCGCTTATTGAGCACACACCACCACCCTGACGCAGTGCAGAACAGAGTCAAGCAGAGAGAGAGAGACTAGAACAGAACAGAGCAGAGCAAGGAACAATACCTATATGGTAGTCGGCAGGGCGGAGAGCCGGTGGAAGAGAGAGAGAGAGAGAGACTCGATGAAGT
The DNA here is from genome assembly GCA_014825455.1 of Pseudomyrmex pallidus. Taxonomy (NCBI): domain Eukaryota; kingdom Metazoa; phylum Arthropoda; class Insecta; order Hymenoptera; family Formicidae; genus Pseudomyrmex; species Pseudomyrmex pallidus. The sequence continues at coordinate 1,963 of QVNV01018341.1, read as the reverse complement.
TTATCCAGCGCGTATATCCCCGTTTACGTATCCTTTGTCCGTGAGGTAATCCAACGGGAGACACCGAGAGGGGAAGAAGAAAGGGAGAAAGAGAAGGAGCGAGAAAGACGGAGAGAAGGATGAGGAGTGACGAGGAACAAACGATGGAGCAGCAAAGGATCGGCGGTTTCACGTTGTGCGCATGCGTGCACAGTCTCGTGTATGTGTGTATGGCTCTCTCTCTCTCTGTGTGCGTGCGTTTTGTGATTGTGCACACCGAGAAGCGCCGATGCTCCAGCAGCATCCGTATCCTGAGAAAGACAACATTAGTGGTGCTGCGTACCTCTTTTCTGCGTCGATCAAGTCGTCGATCGGCGGCGTCGTCGTTGTGATTCGGAGCACAAGAAGAGACACTTTATATGCACACATATACACACGTATGTTACGCACAGCAGGACATTCACGCGCGGTGATAACGAGCGTTAAGCGCACGCGAAAGTATCGTCGTCGTTGCGCAACACGAACGTACTAACGCGCGCATACGCGCGCACTTATACACACGCGCGACGTGGCTTCGACGTGCACGCACACTCCGAAGAAAAACAGGCTAGTATGTGCGACACGTACACATACACGGACACAAATGTACACACAGTAGCACACACGCAAACTAACTCACAGTTCCCAGTGGAAGTCGTTGGCTCCCAACACCATGGAACGATTTTCGCGACACCGGCAAACGTCAAGCACGAATCGAGTCACGGAACAAGCTGTCGGCTATGTCGATCGTTTTATCACGTTGAAAACCAATGCCGGTTCTCTCTCGTACTGGCGAGTAAGTCTCTCGTAAACCGCTTCGCCGTGGCATCGACGGCTCGAGCGCTTGGCGTTTACTGAGGCATCGCCGCTCCCCTCCACCGCCGACGGCCAATACGACCCGGCAGTGGCGTAGCGAACGAGGGACAAATTGATCGTCGTCTAATAAGGGGAGATATTTGGATTCGGAGACACGAGATGTTTGCCGTATCGATAAACTTGGTGTGCTCTGTCATGTGCAAACAGAAACATGTAGGGAATAGGTTTGATTATCAAGTTGTGTGAAGAGAGAGAGAGTCAAAGCTTAGCAAAGCAATACGTGGAACATTAATTAACTTGGTGTGTACATTGTTAGATGTAAACAGAAACATGTAAGCGTTTATAGAGTTATGGAATGTATAGAACGGGACCACCAGTGGCGTAAAAAAGCAAACGTTAAGCGTGAATCATCTAATAAATAAGAAAGTTCTCTCTAAAAAGAGACACGAATAAACGTTTTACATTATTACATGCACAAAACTAAAAATGCTTTGTTATCAAACTGTGACATTCAAATAAAATGACAAATATTTGAAACAAATATACATATATGTATAGAGTTAAGTATGAAACTTGACACGCACACATGCACAAACATTTGTCGAATTTTATACATATAACTTAATATTTATGTACCTCGAATAATCTTTATTTAAACTTAAAACGCATATTTGTAGCATTTTTTCATTAAAAGATAGGTACGCAAAATCTTCTAAAAAATTTGATATTAGATTCTTGATTGATGTTGTATATAGATATACAAGACCAATATTACTGTGCATCGTCAAGTAAAGCTTTCATGTTATACAAAGGAATATCCGAAGCTATCTATGCGATATAGATGAGTTTCGCATATAGGATGGCTTGAATATCTGATTTATCAATCGTTTTTGAAGGAAATTCAATATATTAGATTTTGAACGGATACTGCATACCATAAAGCCAATACGAGAACTGACGGAGCGAAAGTGGGAAGTGTCGCTCTAACAAAGATATATTTTGGGGTTATTTCACCCCGATATCGATGAGCTGATATACACACGTATATACATTGCAATATTGTTGAAGATACTCTCCGTTTTACGCAAAGAAAATTCAATTTATTATTTATATCACACACACACACACA
>QVNV01018340.1:0-39965 GCA_014825455.1 Pseudomyrmex pallidus | reverse complement strand
CATAACGCGAACACCGCACTCGGCCGCACGGCCGTAAAATTTCACGTCTACAAATAGATTTCTTTTACGCACATGTAAAACACGTCTATTTCATTATTTCACTTTTGTTAAAACACGTAAGTTTGGATAGAATTTTTGAAGGACAGTATATTTTATAATTTAAAAAACTCATTAATGTTATAATTTGTTTTAAAACAAAAACAAAACGAGATGTATATAGATATATTGTGCACATGTAAAAATATAAAATATATAAATGTATCAATATATGCATTTTTTATCATCCGGTAACGCTGCGTCACAAGATATTGCTTCAATAATATACCGTGTCTCATCGATTAATAACACATATTTATGCATATTAATGATGTGTACGATAGATAATAGCGTTTGAGCGGAGATAACATCGAACGACCTGCGCAGCTCATCAGAAAAAGTAATTACTGCGAAAACAGCATTTGCGCTTTTGCACGCACGGCATCATTACACATATTACCTTTATTGATCAGCCTTTATGGCGCTCTCGACGACGACGCATGCTGGAAATCTCGCGGGGAAGTTTCATCCGCGTGTAAAACCACGGTTTGTTTCAAATTGGCTTGATTTTTTATTCGTAAACAGCGAGAGAGCCAGCGGGCGCGATTCGCCGGAACCGGGCATCGAAAACAAGCGCGCAGCCGGGCTTGTATGAAGCGAAACATGCGCGCACCGTAGCGAGAAAAAAAATGCACATATTCATACATGGAAATATCGCGACAGGGGAAAAAGCGAGGCCGGGTGCGACACGGCGTAGCAGGGAAATCGCGCGTCGAATGGCCGGACACGTCAAAAACCCGAATGTATCCCGCGTCGCGGCTATTTGCGCCAATTGACCGTCGTAACATCAATTTCGGGCTCGGAATCGCAGTTAGTGGGACGCATCATTTCGCCACCGAGCGCACGCTCGACCCTCACGCAAATGCCTTCATCTAATAGATAGACATTTGCGGAATCACAACCCATCGGCGTTTCGGATCTAAATATTTGTCTTGCTTCATGTGTGTTTTTTTTTGTCATCGCAAATGGTCTCACGATGCGTATTTGTTTTTTGTTCGCGAAAAATTTCTACTTCCGTTTGCACGCGCGAATCAAAAATAAGCGTACATGAAGTTGCAATAATGTCACGATAACACCCTAACAATGAAGAGTACAACTTTACTTGTGTAAAGACATTAACGCCTCTGTATAATATTCAAATCTAGACAGAGAAAATAAACGACTCGCGCTTGTGGTCGGAGTAATAAATTTTATGCTAATTTGAGGCTTATGTAATCGGCAATCTCATTAAATATACGGTAAACGTCGACCATGAGACGATATCAACGAGACGTTCTTGCATCCTATCTTGTCTATTCGACTCCTTTGTCCCGTTTGATCAGTCCGCTCGCAACAATCAAGACACGTTTCATCAAAGCGAGTCGACATCCGGCTCGATCTAATTACCATAGTCTCGCGGCAGCTTTATTTTGAAATCCGTATAGTTTTAGACATGTGTAATTAAAGACCGTAGTACATATATATGTATTAGTGCTGATTCTCTCACAAATGAGAGAATTAACTTTTTTAAATTTAATTTTTAAAAATTAATTTTCTCAAATAATTTTCTACAAACAGAAATATAAACATATCACATGTTATAAACAAGCAATTTGCGCAAATAAACAAGCAATTATTAATAAACTGCTTTAATAGTTCATATTTAACATGACAAAACAAAATGTAAAGTGAATAAAAGGAGTTCAGTTCAAAGCAAAATATTAAAAATTCACAGTGCACTGGATGGAGTACATAAATATTAAAAAAAAATATTTTACAATTTAAAAACATCTCAGTAGCAGTTAAAACTGCTACTGCGTATTAAAACTATTTTTATGATTAAAATATTTCTGTTCCGCACACTGACTATCACATTCGACACGATCATATAAAGATCAATTTTATTGTATTGTTATAATTTACACATAAAAACTTATTGATGACTTTGCGTTCTACTAATGAAGTATAATAGCAACGTAATAATAATCAGCGTAATGATTATTACAATCAAGATCAAAACATCTGTTTCTCGACAAAACCGGTGCTTACACAGTAGAATATCACCAGAGACGGTTGTACGTTCACCGCCGTGACGAACGGAGAGCGGCGTTTTCTTCTCGATCGGACCGGCAGTCATCGAGAATGTCTCTGTGCGAGTGGTACGCGAACCGCGCGGTGCTCCTCATAGGAGCCACCAGCGAATTGGGACGCGCGCTTTTGGAAAAGATCCTGCGGAGTTTGCCAAACGTTACGGTGTACGTTCTTCTCAGATCACAAAATGGCCTCAGCAAGGAGGATCGATTGAAGAAGATATTTGCGTCGCCCGGGTATGAGCATATTCTCGACATATCTTCTTTCTTCGTGTCTGTAAATCGCGCCGGTCGTGTCCGATCTTGCCTTTGGTGAAGTTCCCTCTCATAAGGTGTGACCGCGATTCTAAAGTCGTGCGCCGAATTTATTTCCGAGAAGACGTCGGACCGAAAAACGACTGTCGTCTCCCGGTGGTCTTCTACGAAAATTTCGGCAACACGGTGTGCGCCTTACGTCAGGAATCGATTGTGAAAATCAGATTTGCGTGTCGCGAACGTGGAGTTGTAACGAATAAAAAAAATACAATGTATCTCGAAAAATATCTTCGCAAAGAATTTGTTATGCTCTTGTTCACCAAGCCGTTATCCAAGTTATTACGCAACACGGTAGATTGCTCCCTCGTGAATTGTTATTTCGACAGAAACTCCATAAAATTCAACATAAATTTAATTCCGAATCGATATAACGTGCAATAACGTATGTGCATTATTTGTAACGTCACTACGTCGCTCGTCAATGTTTGAAATATGAGTTTTACGTAATGTAAAAACCAAAATAAAATAAAATAAAATGAAGAGCGATTTCCAGTTCTCCAGACTGACATTTACGAATCGGTGAATCCTTCTTTGGGATTTCTCTTTATAATGACAGTCGGAAACTTATCGTGAGCGATATCGGCTTGGCAGCGGAATTCGATACGTCTGTGGCCGCTCGCGTTGCGATCGCTCAGTTGAAATCGCATCGCAATAATGACGCAATCAAGACCGAAGGAGCGAGATACGATCGAACGCACACGCTTAGAACGGACGCGTAAACCCGATTGCCTCGTTACGTGCTCGTCCATCGTAACGATCCGCCCGTAACGGGTGTGCATCGCGCAAGATGCACGCGAGGCGAAACTGTGCCGTTGCATCGTGCAGCCGACCCTCTTTCCCTACGAGAGGAGGATGAGAAGAGGGCGGATAAAGAGCTCGCGGAGAGAGATTTATTTTCATTAGCGCGCGCACCCTCCCCCTTTGGAAAGATTATGAAGTATGCGCGGCGCGATTCTCTCTTTCTTTTTTCCTCGCGTTTCTTTCTCGCGCCGCGCGAAATCCGCGACCACGCGGAAAATTCGTCCGCGCGTTTTGAATTTCGCGAAATTAAAATCCGCGAAAGGATTGTCTTTCCCTCGGGAAATCGTAGTTACCGTCGGATCGCGTTGCGTTTTTTTCCGCGTGAAAAAGAGGATGGCCTCACGCGCGCGCGCGCGCGTAAATGAGAAAATGCAAATGGACGAGCGCGGCTCGAGCAGCTCAAGATGCAACCACTTCGACGCTATTACATTCGGCGATATCGCGCTCGCCGACTGCGGCAGCTTGCTCGGATTTTCCGAGTCTTATTTGCGACTCCCTCTTAGATCGTTTCCCTTTAAAATGGTTACAATGCCCTCAATTGTAATATAAAAATCTCTGCGCCCGGGCTCAAATCGTCACGATATTACTGCCGAATTTGTCCGCACAAGAATCATATTATAATAAAACATAATGAAAAAGATAAAGTGTATATTTATCACACAATACATAGAATCACTCAAATTCATATTTAATAATTTTGATAGTTTTAGAGATATTCGACATTGAATATTACTTCAAAAACATAGTTTAATTATCATATTATAAACTTGTAATTATCATAAAGTAGACTTTTGAATAGTGAAATATATAATAAAATATATGGTATTTTTCTGTACACAGTGACAGATATTTATATGTGTAGTGATTAACATAATCAATCGATTATTTTGGAATTGCTGATCATTTCGTTACCATAATTTCCTCGTTTAGTACATAATTTATCGTCGTTCCTGGCCAAAAAAATAATGCGATTCTACGTAGTTAAAATCTGCGAAATTCTTGCAAACGCGACCGCTTTATTTCTTTAACGTTTGTTTCCTGAGCGCGCCTATCTAATCTTCCTATTTTCGCATAGCAGTAAATTCCAAAGCCGATTTGCGTCACCAACGTTATTATCGCTCGGCAGGTACGAACGACTGAGGCAGGAGATGCCGGGCGCGATCTCGCGCGTGAAAACGGTCGAGGGCAATCTGCTTTACGAGAATCTCCGCCTAAATGACGAAGAGAAAGCCTTGTTGAGAGAGGTCAGTGTGGTGTTCCACGCCGGCGGACCGCATGAGAGTGTTCTGGAATATTGTCAGGATCTGCCAAAGCTCAAGTGTCTCGCTATGGCATCCAGCATTTTTAAGCATCGCGGCCAGATAAACGAAAAACTGCAGAATGACACGATGCCCGATTTACCGATCGCACTGGTGCGTCTCGCTCTCATTGGACCACCGCACAAGGAACCCATGCCCGGCTTCGTCGAGATCCTCAAAGGACCCACGGCTCTCATGGTGGGCGCCGGATTCGCTTATGGCAAATCGGAACTACAGGCTGAAGTTATTCCGATAGACTTAGCAGTAAATACGATGATCGCGGCTGCGTGGGAAATCGGCACGTACGTATAAAATTTAAATAATCAGTAATGTATGTGTGTGCTTTATGATCATAGTATCATTTCTACGAAAAAATTTAAATATCTCGTCCTCCCTGCTGAGTTCTATTTTTCTACGTCCATAAATTATCTAACAAAATCTAAAAGAATATAAATTAGGTTTGCACATCAAGTTGTGAGTTAATAATAATGAGATATTTAAAAAGTAGTTTCCGTTTCTTTTTGTACACGTTACGCTATTCTTTGAACAAAAATTAATTCTTGTTGTTGCGATTCCGTATCTTCGCACTATCATAATTAAACTTAACCGGCTTTGTCACTTGTTCTATAGTAGTAATTTAACTTCCGTAGAAGTAAAATTATATCTATGCACTTATTTACGTAAGGACTATCACAATGCGAAATATCGTTTGTCTAATGTTTAATTAAGAAGAGAAAGTCGAGCGACGCTAAAGGTGCGGAATGTGCACGACGTTATGCAACGTTGCGGAACAACGATAATCAACGTCGTCTAATTACAAGACGTAAAACAGAATGTAACGACATCGTCCTATGCTCTTCCAGATACATATTGCGAAACCTGTTCTTTCCTCCGTTCTCAAAGCAGGTTTTGTTTATTTCAGAAATTATCAGTACGTGTATCTCAATGAAGACACGCAAACACAAAGCTATTCGGTATCGTTTTTGGAAGAAAATGTTGGTAAAATAATATCAAAATGCAGTTTGTGATAAAAAGAAAAAGAAATTATATATTAAAGAAACAAAAAATATATATGAGAGAATTAGTATTGACAAGTGTTATGTAATTGCTGCTACCTGCTGCGAGATAAAAGTTCGCGAAAATCTGCGAACAATTAGAACGCGAAAATACAGTTTGCAATTTTATACCGATATTTATGCAATCTGTGAAAAATTCGTATATCTAATATTAGTTTTATTTGATATAAAAAACTATATTAGTAAAAAAATAAAACCTTGCTTTTGTTATCTACACTGCAGTTTTTAACATATCTCGCAATCGAAATTCGCTGCAGACGCGGCTTATCTAGTTTTCCAATGCGAAATATTGGATACGAGCAAACATGTTTTACATGTGCGCGCTCCGTTTCCGCGGTTGTTACTGTTTGCTCGCGTCCGACGCTTCCGCCCCAATTGTCTAGAACGGAATTCAGTTCCTTTCAGTTTTTATTCGAAATTCACTTCTGTAATCCGCTGAAAGCATAGTTGTGCCTGTCTTCGCAATATCATAAGATTCTCATGTTAAAAAACCAGCCAACAAATGGTTTTTTTTTAACCATACAAATGTTTTTTTTTTTTTTTTAACCATACTGTACGCGATGAATTGCATACAGAACAATTTTCAAAATGGCATCTAGCATTTTTTGACGGAACACAGCTACCGAAAGTTCTTTTGAACAATCTGCACGGAAAAGCTAATCACAATCTAGTTCACAAAGTACTGCGTTCTTTGTCGAGAATTACAAAAATTATATTTATCTGTGGCAAACTTGTTGAGTTTTATCTTGTTCTATGCTTTTGTATCCAAAGGAAACGGTTATTGTAGCGCATGAGCCGGTAATAGAAATCGATAAGCAAATTGCGTCCCGTGCTCGGCAAGAATAATGGCTGAGTTATATCAGATCGGTTTACAGCAAACGAAGCAACCAAAAGATATGTAGATATATATATATATTTCTATGTGTGCATTGATACACAGTCGAAAATAATATTCGCGTTTAGGAAATACCGATTTTAATCACTGCGATACGTATTGCGGATACAAAAATTTTCTCTTTTTCGTTACTTTATATTATATATTTTATACGAGAGTTCGATTAAACGACGCTCGATAATTAAACCAAAGCTTTGTTTATGAATCGCGTGCTTTATTTTAAATCAGGCGGCAATAAATATATCAACTGAAACTTGTAGCTAGGCTCCCCTAGGTGTAAGAACTTTCCTGAAAGTCTTACATTTGATACTAGTTTCACCAAGGAACACCTCTTCGCTTCGCTCTCAAGTATTTCCGAACGACTGAACTGCGAATAAGTTGATTGCATTCGCCCTGCAAGAAGCAGAGCGCGCTACATCTGCCTCTCGTGCTTCTCTCCTTTCGCCTTTACCGATTACCCTCCCATTTGAGAGGAGTTAGTAGCCAGAAATACGATTAATTACAGGTACTCGTTAAAAGTAGTCTTGTAAGGAAATAACGTTACGTTGTAAAGTTCCGAGGTGTTACGGCCCCGTGTAAAGACTTCAATAATAAATCATTTAGCAAACGGAAATTACCGCAATACTTTCATCAAGAAAGTAAATTCGCAAACTAAATTTTACGCGATAAATTACTTTTTTTTTCTCCCTTTGATTTGCGATTGATGTTGAATGTAATTTATTATCGGCCAGGTGTTTATACAAAATTACTCTGTTTTGAAACTCTATGTACACAAGTCAACTATTTAGTATACAAATGCGCTCGTGCTAAATTATCGCACGAGTCTGAATAAAAGAAACTAGGTACGTTTGGCTGCGAATGGAGCGGTTAATTATCGCACTGTGCAACAGCTAAATTGCCGCCGGGTGTGCGACACTGTGCGCTCTTTCTCTCGCACGCGCGCACTCCCTATATACTCTGTATGCTAGCTCTCATTCGCTCTTTTACGCTTTCACGTAGGTCCAACGTTGCGAAGCCTGTGGTCTATAACGCGACGACATTGGGCTGCACGTGGGAAGATCTGATTAAAAAGAGCCGACGAGCCAGCTGGGCCTTCCCCTACCCGACTTTCGGTATCCGCGGAATGACGTCCATCGAGCCACTTCACTGGATTTTGGTCCTGCTTCTCGAATGGCTCCCATCCGTACTCTGCGACACCGTCCTCTCTCTCTGCGGCAGAAAACAGAGGTATCGCCACGGGCGCAAAATTTATCGCGAAATTCCACGAGTCACGAATTTATCGTCATAGTTTCGTCAACGTCTGCGTTGCAGGCGCAACCTTCTCCTCCTCCTCCTCTTCTTTCTCGTCCCTTGCAGTTTCGCGGAAAATTTAACGCTGTCATTTTGAGCTGCCGTCACTAACTTCTCTCGACGGGAAAACGTCGAGATTGATCCTGGTTATTTTTTAATCGCCCGCGCATAATTTATAAATGCTTTATGCAAGCGCGACGCGTACAAATTGAACAACTCCACTCCGGTTAGATGTTACATTTTACTTTCGTATAACTTTATTGTCTTTCTTCCTCTGCTTCCTTTTATGTATATATATATATATATATATATATATGTATATTAGACGCTTGATCGCAAAGAGACGGATGAGCTACTTGTATACCGGAGTATTGTCCAAGTTTAAAGTTGGTTTCGCAGCGCTTCTGCAACAGCTGGCAATATTAAATTTGCTCGCGATATTAACTTGTTTCGTAGAAACGCGAAGCTATTAAAGGCACTAAGTCATCTTCTAAAATAGTAACATTTTACTATATAATGCGTTTTATAGCGTAATCTCTAATAAAATTTAATTTAAAAGCTAGCTCACACATGTCGCGCGTTACAAAATATGAATCTTTATAGATAGAACTTGTACTTTGCTAATTTGGGATAAAACGTTCGTCCGACAAAATGTCAAAATCATCGAAATTTTATCTATTTCCATTTATATTTATATAATACATATGTATGTATGTTTTTTTAATTCATCATGTTATTTATAGCAAAGCTCGCGCGGTGTTCGCAATTTCAGCACGTTTCACCGTTTAATATCGCGACGAATATATAAATCCGAGAGATCGCAGAACGATCACAGCCAGTATTAAAATCTCTATGGTGATCTGCCGAGAGATAACCCTTCGTTGCTCTTGCGATCGTTAAAAAGTGATTAGAGCCGTTTCATACATGTGAAACTACGAACTTTGGATGATAACGTACTGTCGCGATCGGGGCCAAGTTTCGACGTAGGAGACTCGAGCGAAAGTTTGATCGCGATCGCTTGCCTCCGTTTTCTTCTTAACTTCTCTCGCGTTGTGAAAGCCGCCGCGCGTAGTGTTCTTAACGCACCGAGGATCGTAAAAGTAAAAGTTTCAGGAACTGCGATTTAGGCGCGAGCGACGTAAACAGGTTCGTCGACTTTCGCTCGCGCGCGAGTGAACGCCGAGAAAAGGAGAGAATTGCATCTCGAACGGAAAAACTCGTTTCTTCCGGACGCGGAAATTGCGCCGCTCGATGCCTGATTGCTTTGAAAAATGAAGTCTGATGTGGTCGCGACAAAAAAACTTTCCTGACGAGCTATCCCATCGAAATTCGGTTTTACATGCACTTCTAAAGGTGTTTGTGTGTACCGACTTACTACACCGCACTCACGGATCCGATATTTCTGATTATTTTTGCCGGTCTTTTTTCACACTCGAACCGTGAATGTTTCGTAACAAACTTTCTCTGAAAAAAGAAAGAGTTTACAATTAGCAGCAACGGAATCTCTCGTAAATATTTTTTATTTTTGTTATCTGTGTGTTTTAATGTGTAACATGACGGAGAAGAGAATAAAAAAAAAAAAAAGAAGAAAAAACAAAAAATACCGCGTCGCTGTGGAAATTGATTCGTGAATTGATTCGCGAACGAAAATATTTTTGCTTTTGGCCTGTCAAACACTTTTTTGGGTTCTTTTTTTTTTTAATTTACTCTCAAACGCGTGCGGAATAAATCTCGCGCCGCGCTAACTTAGCTCGAGCTTTTTTCTTCTTCGAAAGAAAACTCTCCTCGTCAAGTTTTCCGCGATTCCTCCGTAATAAGTTGGATTGGAAATTATATAGTTTGCGACGGACCGAAGAACTTTTTTTTTTTTTATTATCCCGCTCGCGCTTAATGGTACTTTACAATATTTTTTCTCGACTGAAATGGCTATTTAAAAATCAATCTCGTTTTATCTTTATCGCGTATATACGTATCTTAAATACATTCGAAAAAAAATGCAATCTTAAATAGTTTACGAAAACTCTGTTTTTAACTAGAGAAATGAAAAAGAAAAATACAAATAATCGGAACACTGTCGCGAGTTTGAATGCCGGGAGGATCGGGGGGCGAGACGGACATTAACGGAAAAAGCGAGAGCAAAAGAAAAAGCGATTCCGGTTCCTGAACGTAAAACCTTTACTGTTCCCCAGGTTTCTCGCGGAGTACGACAGAGTTCGTAATGCACTTCAATCCCTGAAGTCAATTTCATCGAGACCGTGGTCAGCGGAGAGGAATCGCGTGTACCGGCTGCAGGAACGCCTTGCCTCAATGAAGGAGCACGACGCGTTTCCGGTCACCGCGAAGATCGACATCGAAGCTTACGTTCTCTGCGCCGCGGCCGCCAGCCGAAAGTACTGCGTGAAAGAGGACAATTTCACATTTGTGAACGTCACTCGTTTGTTCTTTCTGTTTATGCCACCGATACTGGTTATCGCGTACATTTTATTCTTTAGTTTTCACACAAATAAAGTTAGATAAGGTAAGATCGTTTTTTTCCTAAGTTTTTAATTTCACATGACAAGTAAATGTCATGTGAAATTTCTTTCCCGAGAATCGAAAATGAAAAGGACACGGTAGTTGTATCTAGAACGACCTGATAATCAAATAACCTTAAGATAAATAACTTGCAAACATGATCTATGTTACACTCTACAATTGCATTGAACCGATCTTGTTTGTTGTTTGTTCTATCGTGCTTTCGCTCTGTGCAGCTTCGTTCAATCCGATTAAGAGTGTCAATAGTACAATATTAATGATACGAGTGCTCCATTATAAATCATCTTAACGCGAGGTCTTTTCCAGTATAAGAAAGTCGACGATATCTCGACCGTTCGTGAGAGATCGATTCGGAAGGCACGCCGGGAATCATACGTACAGCGTTACGCAAATATTCGCGAGAGCCGTGCGAGAAGTCTACATGAGAAAATGCCGTGTGAGTGAAAGTTTCCAATACGTACATCCGAACTCGTCTCGCGCGCGCGCCGGTATCAACGGAGGCGCGTATTTCCGGCACGTTCTCCCTTATGCAACATCGCTGCGCTGACTTGTGCTCATTCGACCTATTGAAGAAGATGCAACGAAAGCGCGGAATATTATTCGCAGATTTTGTATGTTTTCTCTTGAGAATGGGAAGGAATACGCGAAGATTCTCGAGGCGGAGGCTGTCACGTACACAGAAATTTTGCTCTCGACACCCAGACACGCGAGAACTCAACGCGACAATGGCATTTTGATACTTATTTTTACAGAAGTGACGGAACGCACGCGTGAAAATTTATTTCCTTCTCTTTTTCTGATGTTTATGCATGTAGCTATATTTTCGACATGTAATAGTTATATTACAATGACGAATTTAGCGCAAACGGTATGTAATGTATATGTTATATGTATGTATATGTGTATCTTCGGTATGTGAAACATATAAATATATATATAAAAAAAAATTACGAGTAAGCAAAACAATATGTGAAAAATATACCAATTTAAAAAACTTACATATTGTACATACACGTATCTGATAAAAAGTTTTTTTTGCGTTTTTTGTTTAGTGAATCAAGTTTCTTCTGAATGAAGTATAAGAAGAAATGTATATTAAAGCCCTTGTGCATAATCAACCTTCAGCTATTTTTGAACTCATGCAAATTTCCGTCTACGCTAATCCTTTTATCATTTCCGCCGTGATAACACAATCAGGGCGATGACGTCTATCTCGCCGGAATATTCTCATCATCACATAACGTACTCCGTCTCATTTTTTTCCGCTCTTCGTTATGTCAGCAAAAATTTCGCTCGCGTGACTGGCCCGTGGGAGCTCGGGCCGAGTTATGCTTTCAAAATCCTATTACGAGTTGCGAGCGCGAAATTTAGGAAAGAAAGTTGCGGATTAGTTTCGCGGGATATAATTGGACACGGTGGTTGGAACTGCGCCTTCATAATAATAATTGGGAACGTCTATTTCGCGGAACGAAGTTTCTTGATGTCAGGGCGGAGAGGTTGAAAAAAAAAGAGGTTAAAGACGTTATTGGAAGAGGAGGAGATAGAAAAAAAAAAAAATGGCTAGAGAAAGAAGAGGACGACCGTAAACTGAGAAAGACGTGGCGCGTGGGTGTACATATTCAATTTAAGTCTAACAGGTATGAATAAGATGTATATATCCGGGTAAATATGTATGTGATTGCCTCTCTGCAAAAGTGAGTTATGCCGACGTGCTCGGAACGATAGAATAGCACTAGTCCCAGACGGAGAGAACACATCAAAGCGCCCTTTGTAAATCCGTTTCAACGGTTCTTATTTCCATAGAACCACTTCTCGAAAATTCAAAGCTGTCAAGAGGCACCGGATAAAAACGATTTCTCGCGACAACATTGACACGTACTTACAAACAAAAAAACATTGTCATTAATTAAACAATGTTTTTTTTTATCTATAAATTTCATGCGCAAAAATTTTTCGTCCATATAAACTAGGATTTAAAGCGTTTAATTTCAGTTATTTGTTTCATAGAATTGATTGAGTAAACTTTTCATTATCTTGAAAAAAAAAAGACTTGTACGCGAGTGAGCTTTCACAAATATTACAATCGATCAAGGAAAAATTGGTCAGTACTTTTGAACTTCTTACATATTAGTTTTCAGTCGTCATCCCTTAGTCGCAATGGTGGCGCGCGACCAAGCGAACTGCAGGAATTATCATAACTCGACAGTCTTGAGAAACGAGAGTCTCTCTTGCCAGCGAGCGTCTCAGCACTTCGAGATTATTTACCCCAAAGGTCTGTAAAGTTTTCTAACAGCTGTTGCTGGGCAAGCACCCGCCCGCCCCTCCTTCCTCGATCTTATTTCGCCTTCACCTGCTGCGCGAGCTAGAACAGATATCTTTCTTGCTTGCAGAAGTACTTGAAACTCTCAAGCGGCAGTTACCCGATGTGTTTCTGCAGCGTTCGCGCGCGCCCGAATTCCGTTAGAAATTTCGCCGAAAACTGAAAAGTCGTATTTCTTACACGCGCTCGTGTAATGAAGCGGGACTAAAATAAAGGGAAGTTTCGTAGCCGCACAATGGCGTTCATTCTTCTCCGCGATGACTTACAACTGTGCTAATAGTAATAATAGTTTTGTGCTCACAGCAAACTATTATTACCGCAAGATTCTCAATTTCTCTTTACATTTTGCGTATTTACTAATTCAATTTGATATATTTCTTTTGATTCTCGTTTTGTCAAAATTGAAAATTATTTCTTTAATGTCAAAAAACTGATAATATGTTAAAAACAATCCGTACAACAAATGACGTTCTACGTGACAGACTGTGCTTGAGCAAGCGAACGCCATCAGCGCGAGAGATATTGCGGTAATGAACGTAGCGCACCTTCTTGGTCCAATTGTACCGGACGAGATTAATTGCGGCCATTCTATTTCTCTGGTGAGCCCCGTCAGAACGAACGGATACAATGGGTCGGTGCGTGGTTCTAGGATCAAGTGGAATAAGGAGAAGAAGCGGGTCCAGCGCGGCGTTATTTTCTCCTTTTCGTTCAATTAATGGCGGTAGGTCGCGTGCGCCGCAACTTAACCGTCCGCGACAAAATAAGACGCCCGAGGGGGATGGAAAAGACTTGTCGCGGAGTCGTGAAAACCGCGTGCGCCATCGGGAATAGTTGTTTCCCACAACTCCCGGCTTTGCCTTTTCTCGGACCTTGGCAACATCTTCACTGCGCGCGGAACTATATCGCTCCTGTGCCATTGTGCTTCTTAAAACCCGGACAATAACGACTATCCGGTGGCTCTTCGAGGAGTTTTATCGCGGAAGCGTATAATGCGCGACCGGAACAGCCGTCCGCAACGAATGCCGCGTGCGTTTTGTACGTCGCGGATACACGATAGATCCGCGGATCGTCCGACTAATGCAACGTTTCACGACAATCTGACCAGTTTTGCTGCGAGAATAAAACGTAAGAATGAGGAAAGAATTTTTCTCGAAGTTTTCTCGTACGCGCTTCAATAGCGAGACGAAAGAGAACATTTTCTCTTCGCAGCGTGGACATTTCTTGGCTTAACGACACTGCTGTTTTGAGATCTTCTTGTATCAACAACGGAAATTTGACGTTAAATTCTTAAAAATTATTTCTCTCGAAAGAGTTACGATATAAACACGGTAGTGCCTCGCGCCAAGTTCACGCGCAATGCAGTTGCGCGACCGACTTTCCGCGAAGCACTCGGTACCTCTATTATGCGGAAATAAGTAAATTTGGCATTTGTGACAAAATGAAATATTCATATTGCAATAATGTGACTGAACCAATCACTTCGTTTTACTCTCAATCGGTTCAAAACGAAAATTCAATACGCTATTTGTTAAATCTTTAACAAAATAAATAAATGTTTTATGGAATATTAAAAATTTAACGTAGATCGCGTCGATACAAAATATTTTTGTTCCAATAGTACTACTATATTAAGTAGCGTTTTGAGCAGGAATAAGATTTGTCTATGCAAACATCATAATATCGCATATCGATATATATCGCATATCGATATATATCGCATTTCGATATATCGATCTTCTTTTTGTTTCTAATTGTGTTAATAACATAGTAACATTTTAATATCTAAAACACTTTGCAAAAAAAAGATTACGCAAAAGTAAAATTATTGAAATTGAATTTTTATGAGGATTTTTTTATAACATATTTATCCCTTCTCTCTCTCTCTCTCTCTCTCTCTCTCTCTACATATATGTATATATTATACAATTATTGTTATTACATATATAAAAATCACGCGCAAGTATTTTTTATAAAACAATAAATTAACAATTGCAGTAGCAAAGAAAATCGAAATAATATATATATAAATATTATAGAAAACAATTTAGAAAATTGCATTGTCTGTCTTGTGACTATAAAAGAGTAACTCGGGGCGGAATTCCAAGACGCACAGCAGTTCAAGCTAACATTTTCCATTGCTAGAAAGTTATCTGGATATCTTCTTTTGTCCGCGCAGAAAAACATTGTTAAGAGGTTGCAGAATTTATGTGGTGGTTAATTGGAATAAGGATAGGAGAAACGGAGGTTGCAATACAACCCCGTCGTTGTTGCACAGCTTTTCTTCTTTACAAGCGTTCTCCACTCGTTCTCGGTATCTTCCAATCTAGCAGATTAAAGGCCGTAGATATAATCCAAAGCAGTAAGTTCGTTTCCGTTTTCAACGTGCGCGCGACTTCCCTTTGAACAATCTTCCGCGCGATCTTCAGCAACCCAAAATTTCTTACAGAACCTCATAAATTTCTCACAACCTCGTTTAATCAGGCTACAGTCCGCGGAAGGGCCTTAGATATGAATCATATATGGGACTTATTGTTAGTGCGACCGACGACGGAAAAAGAATATCGAAGGAAATGCACGTCGAAGTCGCGAACAAAGAACGGCGAGACGTGTGTGCGAAACAGAGAAAAATGCGAAAAGGTATAGCTGAGCGTAGAGAGGGAATTCAAATAAAAAGAACACGCGAGAAAATGGTTGTACTCTCGTAACAACAGTGCGAAAGAAGGGCGGAGAAATGATTTACGTACAAGCAGCAACTACCGTCCATACCGACGCGCGAATGAGATAGCACAAAAGAAAAGACGAAAATTACGGTGCGCCTCTCTCTCTCGTGCGTTCGTCCTCTCTTCTTCCCGAAAGCGTTTTATGATACAAAATTATTTTTATCGCGCACTCTTGAAGTATTAGAATTTGCCGTAAAAATCTACCGGCCATCTTATTATCAACATGTCGAAACATGTAAAATTTTTTATACATGTAAATAAAATAGTGATTTGTCGAGATTGGTTTTTTAATTACTTATTATTAACGGTATATTAATAACAAAAACCGCGCACGTTTGTTTGTCATAAAAAAATCATGGCAACGAAAACCTCCATTTTAATAATGAGCGGCAGTAGACGGTCCGCGGATTCAAGCGGTGTTATTATACATTTCTCCGCGAGACAACGTGAATTCCGCGAATGGTTGTGTAAACGGAGGAGCTTTTCCCGGATGAGCTTGTCGCGATAGCGCACCACGGTTCATCTACGCCGCGTTAAGCTCAGCTTTTTAGCGCTCTTTTCCCCGTTCGTTAAGCGGGCCTCCGGACGGTTTTCTCTCTGCCGCCTCCGGTACTCGAGCAACTCTGGGAAAACCGCCGTGTGGTAATTGAATTCCCTCTTTCTTGAATGCCAAGAAACGCCGCCTCGCCGGATGTGTTTTCCTCTCTGATGGAGTTTTGGCCAAGATTTGATGAACCGAAAGTACTTCTTTACTCGCGGAAAGAAGAGAAAGCCGATCTATCAAAGTTTCCAAAGTAGACGCTGTGTTCGTTCTGATGAGAACTTCCCATGATGCTGGGGATCTCGGCGTGACTTTCTCACGCGGCGACATCGCGAAGATAAAGATATCCGTGTCGATGAATGGATACACACGATCTTAGCAGAGTAAACGCAAGAGATGCAAGTTTCGTCGGAAGTTTCTAAGTAGCAACTGATATATTGTGTGTGACACATCAGCTGACGTCTGGTCTCGGCATTTTCTCGCGATCTAAAGAACGCGAATCAAATTGCATAAACACCCCCTCCGGCCATTTACGAGATAAATACTATGTGATTCGCGTTAATTAACTTTGTATCTTTTACTTTTCAAAGACCGTGACGTTATATTTAGAGCGGGCACAGTTTGCGAAATAAAGCTTTGAAACGCATCGCTGCACGGTCGTGATGAGTTTTCTGTTAATGGCAGTATAAAAATCTCGTAAAAACAGAGAAAGTTTATGCCGTAATGTTTTTTTAGCCGCGATGAAAGTATAAGCAGGAAAATTCGCAAACGTCTCGAATACGTTTGCGAAGACATTCATGATGAAAACCGCGAAGCAAAATTCTATAGATAGCGAAGAAGTGAAACGTTCGCGCGTTCGAAGACCTACAAATGCGATTCTCGTCCAAGGACGATGTGAAATCGCGAAGATGACATAAACTGCATTATATTAAACAAGACGCGAAATTATGCTCGATTGCGAAAAAAAAAAATTACACGTTGCATAATCGCGCTACATATGATGTAATTGCAGCTTTAAAAATATGTGTGTATATGTGTGTGTAATACATTTTATATTAATATTTCATTTTCACAATTTTCATCTCAAATGTCAAGATTTATCTGTGTGAAGCATATTTTACGAATCAGCGAAGTGTTTTGTAGAACAAAATCGGAGAATTATATGGGTTTTAATGGCATAAAAGTGGTGCAATAATTACGCGCGTGCCGAGGTGAAGTCTCTTTGCTTTCCATTACGTCGGGCGCGCAAACGTTTGCGAAAAAGTCAAAAACAAACAGTACGTACGTACCGTATTATCCAACAGAAGACCGATGTTGCAGCTGCACCCCCGCGGCTTTTCGGCATTGTTTTAACTGTTTCCGCGAGAGCGTTTAGCACGCCCTCAACCGTTTTGCGCGATTCGCGCCCTTCGCTTTCTCCATTTGACAGGAATTAATTTATTTCGGTTCTCATTCCCTCTCTCTCTCTCTCTCTCTGTCACTCTTCCCCCCGGCTCGGAGTACGACCTTATGTAAGCGCGTTATGAGGCAAGTTTCCGCAACCCATTCGCGAACTTCGTGCGTGCGGCGAACGTCATGAGTTACGTCTGGCAATTACCCCGAACTGTATAATTGCCATTATTGTATTCAGTGTTATCTTTGCGAAGCTTGTGCCGAGAGACGCGGAAGCCGCAGAGCAACGCTTAATGGCGATGTGTGCGGGTTATTAAGAGAGTCACGGATGGGTGCATCATTGACGCGTTAAGAGACTTAATGAACAATCTACGAATAATCGCAAATCAATTCTAAATCGAATATTAGAGCAATATATTGAAACAAATAACACTCTCTTTGCGAAAATAAAAGAAAAAAAATTACTTTGTATTGTTATACATGTTAATCGATTATTTATTCGATTTTATTTGCAACAATTTTTAGTTATTGCATTTTTATAATTATTTTCGAATCAATGTCATACAATCCCTTAAATTTAATTTCTAAAAAAACATATGTTTTTATAAAGTGCTTTTTGGAATTTAATAGCACAACGATTTTTCTATTTTATCATTAAAAGCATTCAAGAAAATATAACAGCGAGGAATTGCGGTAAATCTTGGTAAGAAGAACTGCAACAAAGACGACACATGTTAGTGATTTCCGTTGAAAGAGGTAGTATTCGAGTACCGTTGCAAAGTAGTACAACAGAACGTTTCGAAGAACTATCGACGAAGCGGAGTATGATTCGATCTTTCGATGACATTTCCCAATATCCGCTTTATTTTAGAAACGACCTCACTGTCATACGGTAAGCGAGAACGACAGTTTGAAACTCATTTGAGCATCAACGTCGTAGAAACCATCGTATTGGTACTCGAAGGAAACTCGCATTGTGAATGAAAAGCAGGCAATTATCATGCGCATACAGTTTCGCGATAAATTTTATCACCGTCATTTTATTACCGTTATTAGAAATTGAGAATTTCAAGTTACGAAATATCTGTTTGTTACTCTTTTAACACATGTATGTTGCAAAACCTATCTTAAAGAGTTAAACAATTTTATTGTAGCCGTATTATTTATTTGTTGTATTTCAAACATTTTATTGCGTTAGTGCTTTTTTTTCTTTCGCCAAATAGTGTAACAAAGAAAATGTAACGTTTACTACTTTTTTTTGTCAACCGTATAAATAGAATATAACTACGAAAATAAACCAATGCGATTTCGAACGTTAAAGTCAACGCGGTATTGCTTTTCGTTTGTTCTCGGCACCGCTGAGACGTGAAATATAAAAGCGTCAGTGAATAACATTCACATCTTGCATAAAAATAAAAAGTGCGTATTTATATTTATGCGCATACTGATATTTTATTGATGCGGTATTTCTTCGTGATTCAACGCATCGCCAAAAGTTGACATGAGCGAATGAAAAAAAATGTGAAAAAATAAAATATTGATACGTTGAGGTAGAATTCGGAGGGAAAAATTCAGATTTACGATAGTGCACAACGGAAAAGTCTCTTTAATTAGTTTCTCCTGCAACGCTATAATAAATACGCACATTAAGATAAACGTACGTATCATGTAAACGTGTGTATACACGCATTATACACAGATTAAAATCATCAATTGTATTTATCTCTCGGAGAAGATTATTTATTTTTATAAACGCGGTCGAGCACAAAAATGCATTTTGCGCAACAAAATGCATGGCGATGAGTCCAGCAGTAAAAAAAAAAACAAAAAAAACAAGAACAAACAAGCGGCTTAAATCGAAAAATCCCGGGAGATTATAATCCATAGTTGACGCGATACTTCGCAGCGCATGTTGCGCGCAAGATAACGTCTAACAACGTTAACGCATTTGCAATTTGGTCTGAGAAAATAACGCTGCAAATAACGCGATAAACAAAGTGCATTACGAAACGCCGCGCAGCGGAACATCGCTAGAATAAATATGCGCAATGTAATTACCGAGTAAAATCCGCTTATATACTAGGTGGAAACCTACAGTTTGAACGCGAAGTACGATCCATCATTCGCAACAGCAACGTTTGAAAGAGGAGAACGAAGAACGAGGGAAAGAGGCGTCGTCGGTGTGTTTATTGACCGTGGGAGATGCAACGCGCAAGGGAGGGAGGATGAGCGAGCAAAGGGGAGCGACGCGCAGCACAAGGCTCCAATTTCCACATTTGTTTGCCCAGCTCCGGGAGGCTCCTCCTCGTTATGTAGAACGAGGGACTTGCCTTCACACGCTTTGCGCCGCTTATGTACACTCTTACGATGCCAGTGTTTATGTATCATTTATGCGGTGCGGGAAAAGCCGCGCTTTCGAACGCCGCTTTTCCCGCTCTCCCATCGCGACGCGTCTGCTTACTCGCCGGAACACGCAATATCACTCTTCGACGATATTTCGAAATATTATTATCTACACGCTGACACACGGTCGCGTCCTACTCAAGGCGAATCGATTGCTTGCGTACACAATTGCTCAACAATTTTGTTCTCTTACGTGACGTACATAAAATGTTTTTCGTATCTCGCTCTATAGAATGTATACACAATTCTACATCTCAGTTTAATTTATGATATTTTGCACTAATTAGGAGAATAAATTAAATTACGCGGTAAACAATGATGTCAAAAGATATCGGCATAATTATTTATTGCACAAATATATGTGTTGTTTGCACACCGTGGAAATAAATTTTGCGGTAGTGTCGATCCGATCTCAAAAGTCCCGTAAAAATTTAATTTAAATTAGTAATTTTGCGATTACGCGGCTGAGTAATTTACCTGGCAACGTTAGGCAGATTGCAGATTGCTGCGGACGTGTTCGAATTCCGAAGCCGCGTTTTGCGCCGTGAATCATTAACTGGCGGTATAACGAGGCGCATTCGACGCGAAAGGCAAAAGGGTGGGAGAACGGGGTAAAGCATTACGGTATCAAAATTCAGAACTTGCGGCGCGATGCGCGTTATGAAATGAAATGAATCCGTTAAAAACGGATCGCATTGCGCGTGTCGTCTCGCTCGGACGGACGTGGACGCGAAATATCCATATCCTGATGAAGCGTTAATGGCCCCCATTGACACTAAGGCACGAATTAAACGACGGCGGCTGTTTCATCTCCGAGCGGAAATTAGTTTCGCCCCATCTCGGTACGTGCCGGCGCGCTGCGTCGGTCCGGCGCGAGAGAAGCGCGCAGATTGAGCGCATTTTAACGAGAAACGCTAAACCGAGACCGCTTTACAGTCGTCGTGCTCGACGGATTAACCGCCACCGGGAAGCGCTTATCACCATTTGCACGGTTCGCGATTACGCGACGATTATTGACGTTGAATCGAATTTTCCTTGCATTCGAATAGAGAGCATGCCGGATAATGTGTGTATTGCCCTTGAGCGAGCGCCTGAATAACTCGTCAGACGCCATCTGCTCGGTGCGCGCAAACTTCAGCTAATTAGTGTCGAAAGAAATGAAATTGGAACAACCAAGAAGAACTTAGCGGAGATGTTGTGTGTGTATGCGCGAGCTTTTCGATTAAATAGAGCCCGTGGTTTTGTTTCAAGTCGTAAAGTGTGGAAGAAAGATTGGAGCAAACGGAAAAAAAAAAAGAAAAACGATGCAGCGTACAAAATGGATGAAATAAAAAAGTTGGAGATATTAAGTTTCCTCCTAGATTCATTTCTTCAGATCCCGAAACTTCCATACTGATAGCGACTCTTCAACTGACGTCAGCAGACATAAAAGTTCGGGTTTAATGACGCGTGGCGCAGATAAGTGCAAGCTAAACAAAATATCAGCTGCAACAGTGCGCGCGGTTCGTGTACATCGATATATACACGCTTGCCGCTATTAACCCCCATAATACCAGGTCAGATTACTGATTTCGCCGTAATACGATGGCAGATAAAATTTCATAACGAATCTGACGATTTCATCCCACTCATTGAACGCTCGATTTCATGCGAATTCACATAAATTCGCGTATTAATACGCGCGTAATTATTATTTAATATGCGTCCCGCTCGAGCCGCGTGCTGTGTGTTTTACGCACCGCTCCGTTGTATCATTTTCGATTGTGCTGTTCAAACTGATAAAGTAATTATCGCTGGCCAGCAGTACATATCGGCGTGAGCAATCAATAGGGTTTTCATTATTTCTTGTTTGGTGCCTCGTTCGTGTGTCGGCGAAATAATTGCGTTGCAAACACAAACCGTAGGCGAACGACGAACGACGACGTCAAACAATATTGCGAGAGTCACCGCGTGCCTTCCGTTCGAAAAACTTCTCGACGTAAAACGGTCTTTTAATCATTAAGCGCGCGCCGATCGGCGGAAGAAAAATTGCCGCGCGTGCGCAATCGTCAGCGCGATTCGTAACGGATGCCTTTGTTTCGCGTCGGGTCGAAAAAAAAAAAAAAAAATTGCACCGTGCCTTTCTGCATTCGACGGAAGAACGTTGCCACCGTGCTCTTTGTGCTAAATACGCGCGTCACATTTTCGCGGCGAAATACACACACACACACAAACACACACATATACAAGTATGGAAGTACGAATGCAAAAGAAGCTGCAAATTAGCGAGACGTCTCTTGCGCGTATAGACAGACTGCATTTCTAGTTGATACAAAACGCACGCTCCAGTTTTTCAGACTGGATTCATTCTATTATCGCGCTGTGTTTATTTATTCTATTACAAGCGCAAGGAAAGACGTTCGGTGTCCATAACATGAGTGAACGTGCGCTTATATATTAGATAACACTAATCACCGCCATTAAAGTCACGAAATCGCGAAATGATCCTCTCGATCGCTCATATCATATCCGATTTCACGAAGGTGGTGCGTCTTTAGTCTAATGGCCTGCATCCATCGTTGGTTTTGGTGTTACTTGATACAACCCGCCGCTGCCGCCGCAGCGCCGGAGCATGTAACGCGATATCGGCATTATCGACGTCATATTTCAATCTTATCTACTCGATCGAGGTTAAACCAAATCAGGCAAACCGAGACCGTGTTGCCTTGCTCGAGAGAGAACGTCCATCGCTCGTCGAGAAGGTTTCAAGCTCCGTTGAATACTTTGAGAAATTTATGGGGCTAGGTTGATACAGCGGGTGTTAGTACTGACGGACGGAGATGTTGCTTGTAAAATTTACCTCACGGATTGAAAGTGACTTCAGGCGCTGATCTCACCGTAAAGACAAAGTGCGGAACATATTTGTCGTCGCAGAGAACGAACGTTACGTTAAAAATAATACAGATGCATCAATTGACGTCAACGTAGCTTGAAATCGGATCAAAAGTAACTCGAGATCAGACAAAATCGAGATGTACGATATTCGCGCGCGTATTTCGATATGTTTTTGCGCTGTTTTTTTCGCGTCGATATTTTTCAACGAGGCAACGATCATAAAACCTGTACCTGATCTGTAATTCAGGTTAATATCTACTTAAGAAAAAAAAGTGATAAAAAGCAGGTTTCGCGAGCAGAAAATATTTGACGAAAACAAATTTGTTATTTTCACCTCTGGAATCCTTTATTTACTGGAATCTTTTATTTGCTTCTCCATTTCAAGGATATAATAAAGTCGAGAGGAATGCGCGATGTGTACGCGCGGCAGATATGCATTGAACATTAAAGCGGATGAACTATTAAAGGCGCGTATATTTATAAAGCGCCTTTGTCCGCTTAATTGCGCCTAATTTTGCCAGAAATGTGTAACACGCACATACACACACGGAGACGAGCGGAGGACCATCCACCTATGTTATCTGTAATATTGCGCGGCGGAGAGAAACCATTCTTGTATGAGAGCGCAAACTGCCGGACCAAACAGTCCCGAGTTTAACGACCTACTTGCGCCGTATCGCGAGAGTTCACCGTTCCAAAAGTTCCTTTTCTGAGCGAGCCTCGGGAAACACGTGTGCGACGATAATAGCGAGTCGCGTTTGCGCGTAAAACCGCCACGTGCGGTTTTTTAACGGCGCCCTCGGGTGCGCCGAGTGGTGCTCGTCGCGCAAGGAGAGGAAAACGCGGGTGTGCATTTTGCTCGCGCGCAGCAGTAAAATCGCATTGTTTTCGATATTGCGAGAGTAAAGGACTGTGTGCGACGCGACGCGACTCGACTCGACGCGGCGCGCTCAGCCGCGAGAACGCGATAGCGCGGATCGCGCGTACATACATACATACGTACAACCGCCCCACCGTGTAAACGTATCTGAATGTATGCACGTGTACGTACAACGTGCGCTATTCGCGCGTGTACCTGGCACGATGAGCATCCACACAATCCAAAGTTATATGTACTCGGTTTCGCGCTATGCGGCTCGCCGCGCTTGCTTCCCTTCCACATTTTCTCTTTCGCACTGCCTGGTCTATCCCCTCTTGCGATCTACCTCGCGCAAACACAAACGCGACCGAGAAATACGTACACACATCCCGTCTCACGCGTTCCATTTTATTAATGGATTTTGGTGGAGTGTTAGGAAAAAGGGGGCGGAAACTGTCGGTAGGGAAAAAAACGGTGGTAAACGTCGATGGTTCAACTTTTGAGTGTTTTCTCTCGAGAACGAACGCGTCGAACGTTTCCGCGATTCTTATATGTGTGTGTGTGTGTGTGTGGGTAGCACGTAAAAACCATTTGCGACGCAGAGAAATCGACAATATCCTATCCGCTGACATTTTCTACTGGGGTGCCGATAGCGATCAATAATTCTATTTTACCAAAGTTTCGATATAATATTATATGCGATATACAAACACGTGGAGATTTACGTGAAACGTGATTCTCAGTAAATGCGAAAGAAGAGTAAGTTGGCTTTGATCAGTGCGATTTTACGATGCCATTCGCTTTGATCCGAACAATCCTTGTGCTTTTGTCGAAATAAATGTGAAAGGATATACGAGAAAGAAATTCGCAAATTAGCCGTTCTCTCAAAGGCCGAGCTGAGGTTTTCAAGGGTTCCGCCTTTCGATTCGTTATCGCAAACCGCCTGGGAAACCCCATGGATTTCGCGGTTACAACCGACGTTCGTCTTTCGGAAGAGCGACTTTTCATTTTACAAGAGGAACAGACGGGACGTAATCTTCGATGCTTTTACGTCGGTGTGTTCGCGGAAACGCTCGGGAAATATGCAGACGAAGCGTAAAACTCGCACAGTTGCAGCGGACCATCCTAGAACTTTCAAGGCGTCTCGGTTTAAAGCCCCGTCGTGAAACGTAGCGAGAGTGCTCGATGCGAAAAATCATGGCTGCGGGATATCTTTTGTGTGTATCGCGTATATTTAAAATTATATATTCTTCTCCGTCGTAACGACGATGATACGCATAAAATAAAGATGATACGTATTATCATCTGTTGAGTAACGTAGCTGCGTTAAACGTAAGATATCCACTTTTTAAAAAAAAATCAGAGCTATACACTCTCTCTGTTTTAAATAAAAGTTCATCACAAATGTTTTTATTTTGCGCGACACAAACGTGAAAAATAACTTAATAACTTAAACAACTTAATACTACAAAACTTATTACTGTCGTGTCATTAATTGTAGTGCTTTAAATTGTGTAATGAGTACATGAATCGGTTTTCTTAGCAAAGATTTGATAACTCGCAGTATTTGCTTGCAACATAAATTTTTCCCTATATATTACCGGAACATTAAAAGTTTTACGAAACAAGCCTGGCAAACTGTACGACGCTTCGTAAATCTTGTACGCTACATTATACATAGATGGGACCGCCGGTGTCTTCGACTCTTTACAAGAGTCTCTATATACCGTAGCGGGATCGATGAGGGAATGGCGAAAGCGCAGTGTTCCGAGTATTACAAGCGGCCCATATGATTTATTAATTACGCGCGTTTGTGCAGAAAAGAGCCGGTCTTGTATTTAAATTGATACGACATTAATGAGAATGTGATACGATTACGTATATTGTTCAATACGCGAAAGGTTGTCCGCAATTGCTTGGACAAAGAAGAACGCACGTGTCGAAAACGACTTAACGCAATATAAATGCTCGGTGTAATACGTAGAAACAATTCGCTGACGACTCGAACAAAAAGCTCCGACATCGCGCAAGAGGGTGAAATCGGGAGCGTTAAATTCCCCGGAAATTTACGAGCATTTCGTAGCGGGCCATTAATAACGACGTAACTGCTGGAAATTCGGAGTTTTAGTTTGGGTATGTAAGGCGAGTCCGATAAATATTTGAGCGCTGCGCGGCCCGCTCTCTGCAACATTCGCAGATATCGAAACTACGGAAACTCTGAGGTATCGTTCTCCGTTTCCCCGCCTCTTTTACGCGCTGCGCCAACGTCTCCCTCGCGAGTCGCCCCCGTGTTCCCTGTCTCGTTCTAAAGCCACCGTGGGAATTCATTTAAATGTTTAACTGTCGCACCACGCGCTACAAAGAAAGACTCGCTCCGGTATTAAGATGTACTCGTGTACGTGTTTAAGTTTCGCGCTTTTGTTGCCAATTCGACCAAAGTAATACCGAACATCGTCGTTGCTCTCGCCTTCGTCGAGACTTCGAAGCAGTGAAAATGAAGATGATTGAAAAGAATTAGATTTATTATAAAACGGATATCTGGCAATTTTTTTTTATTCAGACACTCGATAACATTAACTTAAATAAAAATATACAGTCTACAGTATAACTGACAAAAAATATAAAAACATTACAAAAATACATTTCAAACTTTCAGAAATATAATCAAGAAGAATAGTTTATCTTTCAAAGAATATTGTGTTCTGTTAAACTGTACATTCTTATTTTCGTAAGAAACTTGCTTGCCGTAGGCGAGGTTTCAACTAAGAATTGTTGTTATATACTACTGCGATTCGGTAGGTAGTGGCTTAAGTCGACGCTGATAAAAGTGCGTTGAAAGCGATATTCCAGCTGCGCAAAGCTGTGATTCGCGTAACAACGCGCGGAATTATTTACAACGTAATCCGGCATTATTCCCAGTAAGCGGCGAGGATCGCGTAAAACAGTATAATGCGGATTAATGTTATGCGCGTGGTCGGTTTAATGCTAGGCGCCGCACTCGTTACGTATTCTTGCATTAACGGAGGAAAGAGAAAGAGAGAGTTGAGCCCGCGTCGGGTAAACTCGCGCGGTAAACCGCGAGTTCAGATTTGTACAAACGGTTCTCTATAGCTCTGGGCTCGCGATAAATTGCACGGCCTCGGAAGAAATATCGTAAGAAAACTGCTTTGAAAGAAGTTATTTATCCCCTTGTTTCATAATAAAAGATAAGTTGGCAGAATCACGGCGCGCGCGCGCGCGCACGTTCCGTAAGGTTAGCCTTCAACAACTTCGAAACCGTTATTCTCTGACGAATTCGTCCACGACGATATTTTCGCGGCAAAAATAAAGTTGAGCGGAGCGCCATCTTTTGTCGTTAGTTCCGAATTTGAATATTAAATATCCCGCTAACTGAGTCCGCCCGGTTTCGCGATTCTATTTAAAGTCCGTTTCAAACTTATCGCGGAAACAATGTTTTGCTACCCATTTGCATCGTTGAGGACATAATTTGTTAGAATTTCTTAATTCGGAACAAACCGAAATGAAGGTACGTCAAGCCGATACGCGAGTTACCGCACTTCGCGTTTCGTAACATTCAGAGAGATTTATCTCGCCTATATTTCTCGTTAATGTCTAATTTCTCGCAAGCCGCTATTTCTATAGGGATTCTAAGCGAAACTATACGGTTCGCAATATTGTGTCGATTTCCTGATCAATAATCTATTTCAACTAGCTTTGGGGGAATCTCATCATTATGCCATTTATTCTCTCATGTTAAGCGCCGTGCGCTTCGAGGTAGACACCTAACAGCGGCGCGCATCCTCGACCGGATCTTGGGTAGTATCTTCGATCGTACCACCGACTATACGCTCTGGAAGCCGCGCGAGCAAATCGAGTGTCACCCATTTACGGGCTGCAGCCCTGTGGAAAACGCTTAATTTACCGCCGGTGCGATCCCGAACGTTCGAGTGGTCCGGCAGTACCGATAAATCACCGACTCGCGATTTGTCTCACGTTCGAGAGAGAGCCACCGGGTTCTACGACGACGACGACGACGAGATAGGGGAAAAAGTGGAAAAGTGTGAGCGTGGTTAATGCGAGAGACATAAATGTCGTCGTTGAGAGTTATTATCTTTTTGTGATGAAAACCCGCGCGAGCGTTTAATATTTCGTATCTCGAGAATTTTTTTATATAAAATCGCGCACGCTTAATCGATGTCACCTCGTCGTTCGTATTTTCTCGCCGAGTGTCGGCGGACTCGCGCGCATACATACACACGTTGATACATGTTGAAAATGCGGTTAATTACAATGGCAAGATTACAGGCCGCCCTGCTAGTGCGCTCGACATTTCCGAGAATTGTTGCACGCCGCGCGATCCGATTTCGAGCGAAAACTCGAGAAAGAGCCGCTCCGAGCGGCTTCGGTTTGCGACGCAAAACACACCGACAGGTAATTACTGCCGGCTAATTACTACAGCGCACTTTAATTAATGCGGTATTTCGTTCTGCGCTACCGATACGATGTGCGATTAAACGCACCGATATACAGCAAACGAATAAATAGTGCAAAGCGCGTCGCTTAACGGATCATCTATTTTGATTATCGTACGCTTGGCGCAAAACGACCGAATTAAATATTTCCAAAAGATTCTTTTGAAACGCAAGCAGATCCTACCCGTATACTTACGTGTTTTTGTTTTTTTTTAATTAATGGATTTTGTTCGGTGTGAGTTTTCTAAGAGTTTACGCAGTCGCGGATGTGTGGAGGGAGAATTTCGGGACGTAAGATATAATAAAAAGATACCCGAAACACAAACCGGGTTAAAGTTGCTCTCGGCGCGCGAAGGGAAGTAGAGCCTTTGATCCTTTTCGGTGGTTGTAATTTAAAAGCGGAGGAGAGCAATTGGTAGCACACCGTCGCGCCGCCGCGCGAGGCCAGGACTGGTTCTCTCTTATCACGAGAACCACCCTCTTATCGATCACTCGCTCGTATTTAACCGCGCATATCCGGTCAGCGACCACTTTCGACGATCGACCAGTCCGGTTCGGAGAAAACTGCGCCGCGTCTCGTAAAGAGGACATTTGTAGTAATTTACCTCACCAATTACCCGTCCCGTATATTTTATCGCTTGAAAGTATCTCGCTTTAACATCTGCATGCGGATGCCAGTTTACGCGGCGTATCCTTTTCGCGGCACAAACCTGTATCTAGAAAAGTGTCGAACGTACAGAATTATTATTTAGCGATTTTATCACGCGAACGATATTCACAATTGACTCCTATCGACGGAAATTTAATTTGTAGCTCAATTATAAACCGCCGCGGTTTAACGCGGAAACACGGCCGATCAGAACTAACGCGAAGCGATACACATAGGCGCCGATAACGCGGCAAATGACTGTCGTGCGCAACAAACACCGCCTCTTTTCAGTACATACTTACATTACATCGAGATATAGACTTTGCCACACCGCGATGCGTTCACCCATTGTAAATTGCATTCGCTCTGATTGGTTATAGCTGTTCAATTTTCTACAGCAAATAGCCAGGTAATTAAGCCTCGGATTAAATTTTCGCTAAATTAGCCGTACAAGTTCCCGATGTCAATTGACAGCAATTGATAATGATCGTGCGTGAGAAATGCGGAAATTAAATTCCGATATATACGCGTCGGCTATTAAGCGATCTCTCTGAGTCTTCATTCAAGGTTCATTAATTTCATTAAATTACTTGTTTGCAAAAAAGATATTTTTTCAGATAGTTTTTGTTTGTTTATATTTTTTACAAAAAAAAGAAAAACAATTGCGGAAGAATTATGAACATAAAATCATTCGAGAAAGAAATGTTTGCTTTGTAGATCGACATTGTTGAGACCAATTTGTAGCGATTTTTTTCTTATCAATTCCAAACGGCACCGCGTTTTGTTACAACTCTGCGCTAACGATATCAAAACGGTCGCCATGTTCCTACGAGTCGCGCGCGGATGCGATTTCATTAACGTGCACCTAATACCACTCTTATTCGCGATGGCCAATGGTTACGGTCACGTTAACGCACGTATCTCTCTCTCGGGAACCAAGGGAGGGTCGTCGTTCGGGAATTCAACCGCGATCGCGTGCAAAAATCTCCCGCTCGATCGCGTGTGTAACTAGCCGCTCCTCTCTCTGTCCAACTTTCCAGAAACTCGTCTCTACATCGAGTGCGCTACGAGATACAGAGTACAACCCGGCGCACAGGGCGCATCCCTCTTCGCGTGGATAGATTTCAGGATAGTGCAGGGACGCGCCCATTTTCCGGTCGATATTGGTTGGGGAAGCAGCATCGAAAAGTGCATTTTTCGATTAGTTCTGTTGCACGCTTCGCGATCAAACGGCGAACGTTTCCGTTACGTCTGTACATTGTAAACTTGAATTAGTTTTGGCAGCGGTCTGTTCTCTGGAAACGAATCCACTCGGAACATCGAATATAACCGAGTTGATTCGAGCGTTCACAATCGACTTGAATTAATATAACTCACCATGTTGCCTCTCAATTTACGTTAATACATAAGAAATATTCGCTGCGTGTATAAAAACTACTTGCGCTTTTTCGCGAGAGATTATCTCGATTACAATCATGTCTATCATGTGCCGGTTGATCGAACCGATTCTCTAAACACACCAGCGCTAATAGATGCATGCACACGACAAACAGTGTCCCGATCGTGCGTCATTAGCGAAATGACTGGGTTCATTAGGAACACGCGATCGTGTTCTCGGCCCGTGTCGTGGGCAGTGCCAAGGATGTCGGTTGAGTCCCGTTTGACTCGGACAACTGTGAAGTAGAATGTGCGCGCTGTCTCTCTCTTTCTCTCTCTCTCTCTCTCTCTTGCGAAGGGAAATTCTGCACGGGACTGCGCGATTTACGAGGGATACTGCGAGCTACAACCGCAAGCTCCATGAGATAATGGTGGGGTATCGATATCGCGACGCTTAGCAGCCACGATTGCTCATTAGATACGTGACCCGACGTCTATGACGTCTCCGGTGTCCGTGACGTTCGCGGCGGCGTCTATAATACGACGTCTATCGATCAAGAAGCGGTGTCTAGTTAGAACTGTTCTGTAGATAACGGCCGCGCGCCGGGCTATTATGCGTATTAATTATGTACACACGAAACGATTGTATGTACATATTGGGAAACGGGAGCTCCGACTTCCATCTACACTACTCGGCGGTCTCGTTAACGGTCAGGATTCCAGCGCGCGGTTGCTCCGATATGCATATCGCGTCGTGTTAACATTTCATCGGGGAAGAGAGAGATCTCGGTGTGTTCTAGACTATGAAACCATTCCGGCAATCGAGTACAATGATTGGATGCTGACGTATTAAGAGAGACAGTGGATGAATGCTGTTAAGAGAAAAGATGTTATATATTGTGTGTGTGTTCTTTTCGTTTTATTTATTTATCGTAATGGTTTCAAACCTAATTAACGCTTGAAGTTCATCACTTTATAAAAGTGTACTCAATATGAAACTGTTATTAACCCGAATATGCCTCATTATCGAATGTTTTTCCTTACGGGAGAGTATTTTTATTGAAAAGATTTTTAAAATACATTTTTTGTTGTTTTTTCAAGTTTTACATTTCTGCGAGATTTTTTAAATTAAGAGTAAATATCAATCATACTCTCGCGCGCGTCTATTTCCTCGAATACTATATTTATAAACGGAAGTAAACAATTTTCAACATAAAAGTTTGCATAACGTCTGTGTATTTTATATAATATAACACTTTGGAAATATAAAGAATTTTAAAATTAGAAATTATAAATTTAAGAAAAAGAGTATTTTATTTCCTATTGAAGCAAAACCATAATTAGTTTGAGACACACACATCTCTAACTATTTATATATTTTCCATCATTAAAATATAATAATGATACGTACACGTACATAGATGAATACATGCGTGCAAATAACTCGTTACGCATAATACGACAATTTACTCATCAATCGATGTTTCGATGCTGTAATTTGTTGATTTTGCTGTTACTCTACGTATTTATATGGCGCATTTATCATTTATCATGATTATATTAATTGGTATTTATAATATAATCAGTCAGTTTGTGTGCGGTATTCTCGAATGTTATTCGATCACTTTCAACAGTAATTGTCTAAACCACATTTGCTTCCAACATGTGTGTGTGTGTGTGTGTGTATTACATGGAGATATATTTAAATGGTTCAAAACAATGAAGACAACTTTATATCGATATTTTTCCAAACTCCAATCTTAATACTTAACGCAACTCCTGAAATTTGTTTGTGTTTAAAAGTATATTTAAACTCTTTTGGTTTCTATTACAACTTACAGTAAATGCAATTTTATCATACACACACACATACACAGAGGAAAATCTGCATTATTTCTGTATTTTACATGACGTGTAGTACGTCCATTTCTTGCATTCGTTGCATTACGATGGTCAGACCTATCTTTTCAAGATTTTTATTTGGAATTCAACACACATACACACACACACATGTGCAATATACATCGAAAATATACGAGCTCTCGTAAAATATATGTCTCGTAATAGACCGATTTCTAGTACAATTCCTTATGAAAGAATTCAAAGTCTCATTCGCTGATATCGGATACGGCGTCGAATAGGAACGCGCATCTTTATCGAAAACGCGAACGGAAAGACGTATACGCGCTTTTATCACGGGGATAAGCGGGGGATGGCAAAGAGGGAGACTACATCGGGTATTGCAAATTTTGCATAACCCGAAGATACATCTCCCGTACGTCTTCTGGTGCATAATTCATGCATCAAAGTACATACTTCTCGTAGCCGAGGCGGCTCTTATAAGCCCGAGGCTTTCTCGAATTCTTAAGCTTTCCCGCCAAAGTTACGAGTTTGTTACTGATCTCTCCCTGCATGGAAGTTACGCCATCGCGAGCGGTCGCTTCATCGACTGACTATATTATCGACTTTAGTTTGACGTCTGAGTTGATTTCGTTCCGACCCAAATTTTCTTTCCCGATATGTAGAGCGACGCACTCGATGGATTTAGCGTGCGCGACTCTAACTCGTGACAGCTTAATGTAAGTAACAAACTTTCGCAGAATTTCTCTCCGTCTTCTTGTATATATTTGTCGCACATCACGTGTTACAAATAATACATATCGTACAATTGTAACAAAAATACTTTTTGCATCGACGCGATTTACGTTAAATTTTTAATATTCGATAAAACATTTATTTATGTTGTTAAAGATTTAACCAATAGCGTTTTGAATTTTTGTTTTGAATTGATTGAGAATAAAACGAAGTCGATTGGTTCAGTCTGCAATATGAATATTTCATTTTGACACAAATGTCAAATTTACTCATTTTCGCGTAATAGAGACATGGAATGCTTTGCGTTGCAACTTCATTGCGCGTGAACTTGGCGCGAAGCACTACCGTGCCTCTTGATTCAAAATCTTCTCAATCTAAACATGAAACTTGCGTTTCTGATCAAATTACGCAAACATCCAGAAGCAAAGGAAGAGATATGCGCACCTATATCATCGGAAAGCACGTTACCTTTTATGGATGCACCTATGCCAAGTACGTGCACACGTGATGTCATCGGAAGTAACCATGGACCGCATCGAGTTTCCCTCGTCGCCTGGTCCATAATTCATGCATCGATGTACATACTTCGAAGCGCTCTTATAAGGATGAAAGAGAGAGAGAGAGAGAAAGAGAAAGATGTAAGCCTCCTTCTCGCACGAGTTCTTCAATTCCTTAAGCTCTCCACAAAGTTACAGGAGTGGTTACCGGATCTCTTCTTTCTCGTCTCTCTGATGCTCTCGGGGGAAGCTGCGCGCGAGTTGCCGCGGGCTGACGGCCGTCGCGACCGACTACATTATCGACTCTCTCCTAGTTTGACAGTTGAGCTGATAGTTTCAAGTATGTGTACTCGACTCGGACTCGCGGTCGAACTGCATCTGCCGCTGCTGGTATCGGGCAGGCGAGAAGATATATAACGTCAATTCGGAACATGAAACAAACCGACGGTTTCAGTGGACCGCTGTAGCTACGAACCGACATCCGCGCGCGTGCACGTTTCTCTGTATCAGAATATATACATGCGATCGACGGAGCTATGCAATCAACGGTGAACCACGCAACCCCATGTCGAGATCTCGTGTTTGTTTCATGCGCGAGTAATTGTGAGACAGTCGGTGTGCACGAACTTTGGAGTGTTAACGCTGCCTCGGTATAATTCAAGACTGCGATTTCGCGGTTGTTCTTCGTCCTGTAACTGTACACGTAGAAATTCCACCATACGCGCGACAAGCCGCAAAATAGTCAACAACAAACGTCTACGACCTGCTGATCCAGAAAAAGAAATATTTTGATGAGAATAAATGTAGAAAAATCACCAGGTCATTTCAAAAGTTTGTTCGAGAAGTTTTTTCCATTGCACTTTTATCTAGAAATTAAATTTGCAGAGAAATAAATTTAATTATTTATATCAGAAAAGAGAGAAAGAAATTTAATTATTAGATTTAATTTTTAAATGTAATTATTCGTACACACATGCATGTTGAGAAATTAAATTTGCAGAGAAATAAATTTAATTATTCGTGTACTTACTTTTCTCTTTTTGTTTTTCCAGAAGTTCTTTGCAATATTTGATCAAACAATCAATGTTTTTCAAAAAATTCAACAGTTCTTAAATTGTTTAAAGATTGCGCAAAGTTACATAAAAAGTTTACATAAAAAAAAACTTTTGAAACGACGTAATAATTTAGCAAAGTTATGAGCCGCAATACATAACGCCTTTGCGAAGCGTTATTAAAAGTCAGGCTACGTACAAAAGTCGGATTAAACAAGAAGCAAAAGTTTTCCGCGCAATTTACAATTTTAATGACCTTTTAATGGGAAAAATAAAAAAGGGGGAATATGTTGTCTTCCTTTCTCTTGTATTTTACGACGCGTAATTGAAAGCGCAGACGTGGCTCTTGCAAAGCAAGGTAGGCTCTATTGAAAATCGCGCGCGCAATCAATCAGTTACAACAATCGCCGCAAATGACCGCTCGACGGAGGCACATCGCCGCGCGATACAAGCGGGATTATCGAGTTTGCTCGCGCGAGCGGCGCGGCGCGCGGCGCACGCGGCATGCGCCGCAATGTCGGAGCTGTAATTTACTGTTTTCATGTTTCCCGATAGTCATCGTAAACCTGTCACCCTAGCCGCGTGCGCCAAGTTCCCGTTCGCGAGCCGTTCTCTCGGACTTTTTATGCGATCCGTAATCACCGGTGTGCGATAACGGCTTTTATCTTAACAACTCGCGACCCCTTGAGTGACAACGCGAAAAATTTTCACAAAGAGAATGCGATAACCGTGTAAAAATTTTTAATGCGATAACATTCTCCATGGTAATCGAGTTTTAAGGCGCCACAATGTTTTTCGAGATCTTTGCGTGAAATGCGCGGATGTATAATCACTGACACACCAAAAACCGGTATGTATGCATTGCATTTCTTGTGAATATGAATTCACAACTCTCCTGTGCGAAATAGTATGTAGTTGTCACGTGTTTGCTTGCACGCGGTCGACGCGACGAGATGTCACACAGTAAAATTCATCTTCCGCGACGATCAGCTTCTGTGATTGAGAATCACTCGTCGACATCAGAGATACTTAAACAGCCCGCCTAAGCAAATTAGCTCAATGTCCCAAGGGGTGCCAAGGTTATCGTAACTTTCGGAGAACTCGTCGTATTCCCGAGTGACGGAAAGTTGCTGATTACACAGCCGACACTCGATCGAGGCGCTTCATTATATCTGTCGTAACAAGCCGCGCAGCACCAAGATTTCCCTAATCCTCTTTCGACATCAACGGTATTAAACGCGATTAATTATCTTGACACTCGCGCGAAAGCGAACGGGAGTGCAAAAACGTAATAAAAAGTTAATGCGCGAGACGCATATAATGAAGCGCGCCCTTATTAAACGCGAAAGATCCTGGCAATTAAAAGCGATGTTTATTATGCACCAAATGAAAATGAAAGCGTGTTTTACGCTCTTTTCACGGGGCTCAATTACGTTAAGGAAGAAGTCGTGCGCTCTCTTTCGGCTCTCCCTAACTTTCGTGGAGCGGTGAAGTGCAACTTGCCCGCTCGCGTGTCGGCGAAATAAAATTATTTTATTACGGTCGAACTGTTTTACTGCTCCGTGAATTAAGCTGTGACGACAATTTGACAGTATCTCTTCAAGATGGTACATGTTGAAGAATAAACTTTTTACGATGATAGAATCTTCAAAATCTATATTAGTAGTAATACAAAAAAAAAAAAAAAAATTAAATTTGCACCCTAAGATCCATCCTTCTTTTCTCTCATCAGAGAAAATATCTTTTCTTTCGTCGCGTTGCGCGTGTCATTGACGAAAATTTCCCGCGATAACATTGAGGATTGGAAATTAGATTGGAACGGGACGCTTAAAAAGATAATAATGTCGACCGGCCTCGACGCGGACGAAAACGTTGAAGCGGCAGAAATGGGGCGAGGAAATCGTCCGGTATTCTTCGAATTGTTCAAGATTACGTTCTGCAGTTCGTGCAGTTTCTACGGCTCCGTGGGCTTGATAAATGCTCGGGGAAAAAAGAGCCGGCGCGACGGGATCTTTAATTTTTCACGCGGAGAACGACGACTGGATTGCGCTGAATACAGCGGCTCGAGTGGGGCTCGACAGGGCGCAAAGAAACGCGTCGATTTCTGTATAAATCTCGTTAATGATCGAGCATCGATTTTGCGCCAGCTTGTAACGTCGACGAGGCGACGCCGATGATTTATTGGTCGCGATATCTTCCACGTCGAGAGAACGAACTCGAGCGACTTTTACGACAGCAATTTTGTGTTACGAGTTGTAGGATCGAACGGTAAACGCGAATCTTTAAAGAAACCTCAATCATAACGCAGAAAGGTAGCTGAAAATTTCTGTACTGTCAGATCGCGAAGCATTCAAAACACCACTAGCCACGATTTTTCCGATGGCCGCGTGACGTTCCGACGTGCGCAACAAAAATTAATTCGTGCAATATTCATTGCAATTCCGCGCGCAATTTATCACAGTTCGCACGTTCCCGTCCGTCCGTAAGAACGAATAACGACGCGAGAGAAGAATGCCCGGGCGAAGAAGTCGACGGTGTTCCTCGCAATCGTGCTCCGGGCGACGATAAAGAAGCCGGCAGAATAGAAAAATTCGAGATAAAGTGCCTTAAAAGTCCGACGGCGCCTTGCGACGAGGAGAAAGAGCAGCGTCGAAAATAATGGAGCAGAAGGTGCTCGCGGTCCAATCGAAACAACAATTTACCGGCGGCCGCTTTTATCTATAATAGCACCGGACGGAAACGCCGATAGAACGTGGGAGGAAGGTGGGAGTTCTATCGGTGCCCCGACCCCGGAGATTCCCCGGGTATCCGGTACAAACGGATGGAACGACACGGAATTACTACTTCTGGTTGTTCCCCTTCCAAACACAGGAAGAGATCGACGATGTCGAGTAACAGCGGCTGCCGTTTCGCGAGCCTTCTCCGTACGTACGTCGGAGTATTTGCTTTCGAATCAGTCGCGGCACGCACGTAGAGATTCCTGGGAGAAATAGGGCTAACGGAACGTATATGTAGAGAGAAAGGGGGGGGGGAGGAATCTCACGTTTGCGAAGTTCTCGAAGACGTGGGACAAACGGTAGGAAAACAAGTCCGATGAACTACGAAGCGGTGGACGATGGGACAGCAACCATGTGGCACGAAGTGGAGAAAAACGGACATCACAGAAGACTCGCTTCGTTTAACCGGACCGTGGACGCTGGACGACGGCCAAGCGGGTATCATCCAGCGGACGTTAGCTGCCCTTTTGAACGTCAGTTATGAGTCTTTCGAATTGCATCAAAGCAACACACAATCGTCTCTCGCTCTCGTTCTCCCTTTCCTTTCTTTCGCGAGCCGTCACAGAACCGGAAGCTAAACGGAGAACGTTGAACGAACGTTTTGTCCTTGCACTTCTCGTCGTTCTTCTTCTTCTTCGTCTTTCACCGGAAGCTCGGTTTCTTGCGGCGTGTGTGAAGTTAACACCCTGACATTGAAATTCCGTAGTTCTTTGAGTTAACGCTCTATTTTAAAAAGAGATTGAGAGTTTCTTATAGTTTATAAAAGAAGCTACTCGACACACAGAAGATATGAAGTTTCCGAAGATGAAAATATTTTTGTGAAAAAAGTTCTTCCCCGAATTCACGATTTCAGTCAAGAATTTAATATCTGCACGAAGTAAAATTAACATTTTAGTTCGTACGGCATATCGATCAGCATTTGGAATGTCGAGCGCGTTTTGTCGAGCGATGTGAAATCGCTACGGTGTTATTGACATTTCACTTGCGACGCTGCGCCGAGTGAATCACAGCGTTGTAATCCGAGAGTGTCCGGCAAGGTAGTAAAAAAAAAATATAGCGGTGAGTGCGGTGAATGCAACTCACGTAAGTTCTCATTCGTACCGAACGAGTAATGATGTTTCCATGGTCGCGACGCGTCGAAGGGATTTATACGTCACGCAAATTCGTTTCAATAAATGTCGCGATCGGACTGTTAAGCTTTTATGACAATGCGTGTCGGCGCTTATGGCAACGCACGGACAGCATCGTACGATGAGCGAAATTCGCTTTAATAGATTCCATTACGCGTCTCTTTCGGCGTTTGATTCGATTTTGCAAATTTATTTTCGGTCGCGCGGCCGATAGCGCGGCGACACGTACAGCTCGTTACGCGGGGCAATATTTTCGATTCTCTCACTTCCTGGCCGGTGGTGCTTCGAACCGGTCGGTCGGAGGCCAAGCCCCAACTCCGCCAATTTCCTAGCTCGCGATGCATTCGGAACATCAGGAAGCAGTTATAAAGCTACGTGCCGGCTTATCGAGACTCACGCTTCGTAGCGGAAGCAATTTTCTAAGCCGCCGATTATTTCGACGAACAGCAAACGGAAGTATCTGGTCGACAAGATTTGTACACGAAAATTTGTATCATTTGTAACAAGAGGAGTTCGAATTTTAAGATACGAGTGTTTTTTCAATGAGAAAAAATGGTAATCAATTTCGTGACACTTAAAAGCTTGAAAATTCTAAAATGCTGTACGTGTGAGATGCTTTTGTACTAACTGCCAGGTTTGAAAGGTGATCACTTCTGCAACTTGCAATTCTGCCAGGTATGGAACGTCAGCGTAGCAAGGCGACCAATTGATTGCAGCTTGGATAAAGGGAAAAATACACCGCTGTTAAAAAAAAAAAGGGTTACTGTCAGCAATCGCGGCGCAGGCTTGGATTTCACGCCGAAAACTATCACGCTTTCAGACACGATTGATTTCTTCCTTCGAAATCAAACTCCCTTCGTGCTCCACGCAAAAACCTCCCATTTTTTTTTTTTTTTATTTTCTCTTTCTCCGACTGTCGGCCGTACAGGATGTACGTTCCACATTTTCCTTTTTTTGAACTGCCGGGCGTATGTCGATATCGGGGACATGAATGGCACCGCGTTTCAAAGAGAACCGTGAAAAAAAAACGAAAGCTCAACCCGGTGAACGACGATTAACGAGTCGCTCCGTCGAATACAATCACTGTAAGGGTGTTTCCTATAGAAAACGCGACTATGTAACGTCATGCCGTCCGACTCTGTATCTCGAATCGATAGATTTTTCCCCCCTCTCCAACTTTCGTTCGAGCGGAATAGACGACTTTTGAGCGCGGTGTCGGACTGCGGCGACATCATTATCAAACGTAATGAGAAATTGTGTTTACAATTAACGTTTGATTTTGTTACACATCGGTTCTCGTTTGACCTCATCGAGTCAATAGAAGCAAAAAGTGGAAAGTAAACATTTTCACGCAAATTTGTCGAAATCACAATCGTGTTTACGTCGGTGTAAAGCTATGGAGGTAGGCTGAATGAGTTTCACGTGCGATTTAACAAGAAAAAAAGAGAATATTTTATTGTTACATTTATCTCTATAAATGTTTTGCATTTTTTTAACATCTCTATAAATATATAGAGATGTTAAAAAATTTAAAGGTGATGTTTTATCAAGAATTATCTTCTCTCGTAGCTTTTAATAGCACAAATCGTGTTGAAAGATGAATTTAATAATTCAAATTAAAAATTATATTCAAGTTAAGGTAGACCTTAGAGAACTATGACATTTATCGGTGCGATAGTGAGTAATATTTAACATCAATTTCACACATAAACATCAATTTTAATAATTTTGATATTTTATATGAATTATTTTATAAAGTTATAATATATATATATAAATACTAATATTAAAAAAGATTATTCTTCAAGAAGTTGTTTGACTCTTTATATATGTTTTTGTGTGCTAAGAATACATTTAAACTGTACACACGAACCCTATACATATATATTAATTTTTCATACCTTCGTGACGCAGAATATGCCCTACATGTGC
>QVNV01018339.1:0-26693 GCA_014825455.1 Pseudomyrmex pallidus | reverse complement strand
TGTTCGAATACTTTGTTATCCGTTTGAGAAATGTTGCGTTAATTGTAAGTTAAATCTTTCACACCAATTATTTATTGTAATATAGTCTTTTTAATTTGTAACAGACATGTAACAGACCACTGAAGATGTACTTCAAAATAAAGTCGAAACGTATGGAGATCTAATCAATTGGACTTTAGTCGCATAACAACCTGCAACCTCGGTTCTCCCAGCCTCACTTTATTCCATTAATATTTTTAAGAAAAGAACCAGAGGACAACTCAACACATTACAAATTAATTTAAAAACCAACTTGTTTTTAGTGACGAATTTTTGCTTGTGCAAAATTAAGATCTACGCGAAGAGCGCGAAATCGAATCGAACGCGAGCGAGCGAGCGATCGAACGATTGCTCGAGCTTTGTGCGGCGAGTCACACATCTGCATTCGAAATTTGCGCGCCCGACCGGTACGGGATCTGCGGTCGTCGGCATTGCCAAAGGAATTCTCGGGAACGGAAAGCCAGTCCAAAAAGTCGCGGATGATGAGTCACGCGGAGTTGTTCGCGCGCAACCTCCTCTCCGCAAGTTTCCGTCGTCTAGAGAGACAAGAAAAAAAAAGAGTTCGCGCTTAGATGTATGTGTGTGATAAAACGAAATAGAAATAACACACAAAACCTATCAACCGTGGATTCGTTCGCGAAGCTCTTCGTACGATAACGCACGACGTGTCGTCGTATCTGAGAGAAATCTGACAGAGCGACATCTGTCAAACGATCATTTGTCAAAGGTCACAAAAAATCGAGCCAGCAGAGAGAGAGAGAGATGAGAGATAGGTGAAGAAGACGCCTGACGTGTGACGAGCGCGAAAGAAATCCTTCATTCATTTTTTTGTTTTTCTCGAGGGTCGAACGACCCCTCCGAGGAACCGAACGACGAGAGCTGCGAATCTCCCGCAGAGATTGGGCATAGAGAGAGAGAGAGAGAGAGAGAGAGATTTTTCATTCGCGCGCGATCATCCTTTGCACCCGACATCTGACTAACCCGCGTAGACCAACACACGAACGCGGCGACATGATGCACATTTGCGTGTGTTTGCACGTGTGTAGAAGCGCCGTGTGGTGCGCGCGCGATTGGCGACCGTGGCAATCGCGACTATGGTGGGAGGCCTCAATAAAAGTCAGTGGCAGACTGATTATGATTCAGAGTGGCGGTGGATATCAGCTTCGCGTGCTCGCGCGCTTTTTCGTCGTCGATCCTCTTCTCGACGCGAGGGACCACAGTCGTCACGCACGGTGCGATCTGTCCCGCAACTTCCAATTGTCGATCTCCAATTTTTTCCCGTTCGTTTTCCGCGCGCGCGCTCAGCTCCTCGATCGTTTTTCAACTTCCGCCGAGAACGAGAACCAAGAGGGAGGCTTTCGTCGGTGAAAATCGAACGAGGTGCGTGTCACACACATAGGTATATATAAAAATATATGCACACACAAAACCGAGGAGTCACGCTCGAAGCAACAGAGCGAAAGAGCCCCGGTGAATTGGCGAACTCGACGAGGAAAACACCACACACGCACAAACGAGAGATCGATAGTGTCGTGGCAACCACGTTCCAGTCCTGTACACCTGGGTAA
Source organism: Pseudomyrmex pallidus (assembly GCA_014825455.1). NCBI lineage: Eukaryota > Metazoa > Arthropoda > Insecta > Hymenoptera > Formicidae > Pseudomyrmex > Pseudomyrmex pallidus. The sequence continues at coordinate 25,086 of QVNV01018339.1, read as the reverse complement.
TACTACTCTGGGGTCAGAAACGGCTGGTTTCCTCGGCAGAAATCAGGAGTTAAGAAATAATCGCGAAACGAAGAAACGCGCGCGTCGAGTCGAGCGTCCGTTTCGCGCGCGGTCCGAGCGGAAATAAAACCAATCGAACGAATCCGGACTATGGAACTCATCTGACGTTTTCACGATCCTCGGAGGTAGATCCTCTTCAGGAAGCACGTGTGTCTTTTCAGTGTTCCTCGAGGTTGTGAAGCAGCGAAACCGAGACAGAAACAGAGAGAGAGAGATAAAAGGAGCGTCGACTCAGGTGTACGCGACGGACGAGTCACGGTGATCCAGTCGAGCGCGCAACACATTGGATCGCGCATTGTCGAGAAACATGACGAGGTGGAGCAGGATCGTTTCGCGATGGCGAAGCACCGACGGCTACCTAATGGCGATAGCGCTAGTCGCTCTGTGCGCAAGCAACGCGGAAGCGGCGCCGACCGACGTCGCCATCAGCGACACCAGTGCCGCGGTAAGTAAATTTTATTGTTTTCCCAATTTATTTCAAGATTATAACCCGATGACAACACACCGCGGAAATTTGTATTTTATTTCCGACTTTGCGCTCGGTGAAATAAATTTGCAACAAGTCCGTCGTTTGACGAAGAGTCCGGGGCGAGAGTTCGCGACGCGCGCAACCGCGAGAATAAAGAAAATAATTAAGAAAGAAAACAGAGAATATTGTACAATTACCGCGGTGTGTCACACACATGAGTAATGCGCATAGCTGCGTTGCACACACACGCGCGCGCGTTTCTCTAAGTACGACGTAAGTAACATTCCGAGGAAATCGTTTATCTCCGCGAACTCTGATATCGGATTATATCGGGCACGCATCGAAGCTAATCTTCGCGCGATGAATGCAACGCTCTCGGAATGGATCGCAACTACCGTTGCGGAGCAAAGTTTCTGCGTTTGTTTTACACACGAGAAGAATTTCGTGCGTCCGACGAGAGAGTTTCGCGTGAAGGAGTTTGGACCGGCGACGTTTGTTTGTCGGTCTGATAAAATAAATTACATTGGTTTGGGTTTCACGAACGCCTACGTGATCGAAAATCACTTGCTTACGTTATCTAACGCGCGTTGTTTCTTTAACAAACAACGCGATAACGCTATAGTCTCACGAATGATTTATTTGTACGGCAAAGTATTTCAAAATGGAGTAAAAAAATTTCGAAATAGAGTTTGGAAAAAAATGTTCGATCTTTCGCAGACAATCGAGAAGGAAGATTGCGAGAGGAAAAAGACCTAAAACTTTTACAAAGAAAACAAAACGTATAAACGCTGTTCGTTAATTTATTCTACTGCTGCGTCACGAACAGCGTCGTACAGCGTATCCCGTTTATTTATGCGACTACTGCAAAAAAAAAAAGCTGTTTGAAACGTCAAGTGCTAATTACTCTCTTGACGAAGCGACACGTGCGCGTGTTCTGCACTTCGAGAAAAATCGACACGCCGTTTGGGACGTAATGAAATCAGAAATAGAGAACTTGATGTGTCCGAGATGTAAATTATACTTCAAAAAATAAAAAAAAAACAATTTTTATAAAATACTTTTTTCTCCGTCTCGTGATGCACGTGCGCAACTCGCGAGAGACGAACGAGATGCATTCGTCGTCGTTGATCTATTCCCGATAACCCGATGCTCCACTGGCTCCCGGGCAAGATGCCAAGTCATCGGAGCGCGCCCCGATCTCTCTCTCTCTCTCTTTCGAAGATCATACTAGGAAATTGTAAATAATGTATGTGCCTCAACACGGAAATACGCGTCGCTCTCGGACAGACACCGCGATATGCTGGCCTTCGTCACACATCGCGGATCCACAGTCCGGACACGGACCGGTCGTCATCGGAATATTAAACAATCCCGATCATCATATAGATATTCTCATCGTCGCTCCGATCCGCGAGCGATCGTTCGCTCCTTCGAGCCGTTTCGATCGAGGCGAGATCGCGTCTCTCTCTCTCTCTCTCTCTATTTGACATTCTACTCGATCGCAAAGAAAGAGAATCTTCTCCCTTCGCGAAAGAATCGACTTTGTCGCGCGGTTTTTGGACGCGCGCGCGAGAGAATTCTCAGGGACCTTCCGTCGTCATTCGAGGCGTGAGACTGCCGTTAATCAAAGACGCCGCGTGTATACAAAATCTAGCTATAACGGGATCTCGCCCGAATGATAGCGCGAAATTTAAATTGTTGTTTCACAGAAATATAATATTAGCGCTTGTGACTAGTCGTTTCTAAGCGCGAAGAACCAGAACAAAGACGCTGCTCCGAGCTTATTTGTTTCCGAGCACGAACGATTTGTTACATATCGGGCGCACGTGGACGGGGAGGACAAAAAAAAAGACGAACGTTATGATTAACAACGTCGCGCGTATACGCAGACGACAAATCCGCGGATGCGCCTAGGTTGATAAGGCACGCGTCACCAATAGCGTTTGCTAATGCAAACAGATAATAATCGCTCGCGCACTCCGTGTGTTCCTTCTTCTCTTGTGTGTAATTAAATAATTACTTTAAATCGTTGCGCGACTAGGATTTCGCAAAAGAAAACCTTCAACTATATTCACCCGATACGAACGTAAGAGTAACAATTCACGTGCGTCGGACAAAAATCTCGGGCAGGATTTAATCGCACGTTTTGCTCTCTCCCTCCAGTGATGCTTGCGTTTTACGCAAATTGCAGAGATCGCGATGTCGATCGCGCGTATGTAACCAAAATGACCGTCTTGAGATGTTCTTTAATGAAACCGCTATTTCTATTTCCGCGAACTCGTCCTCTCCCCGCGCGATTTACGCAATGCAACACGCGGAATTAATCCTCACGTGCGCGCGCCGGCCGGTTACGCAACACACTCTCGCTGTAGTCCCGCGCCGATTATTGTAAAAAAAAAAAAAAATTATTCTATAACTATTGCGGCAAACCGTGCGGTGCGTCTAATCGTTGGTTTTGACGCGCCTGAGTATTCATAAAAACATATTCCGTTGACAAGCGCGCAAGTTGCGTATCGCGTTTTGCTTATCGGGTCTTCGGAACGCGCATTTTTTTTTCCTAAGCAGAAATGCGCTTCTAAAATTAACAATCGCGTAGATATTCGCGCGCATTAGCATCAACTGACATTGACGCAAAAAAACCGTTGAAACTCGAAACCCGATGCGCGTCTTATCGATGTGTGAAAAACAGGAAAAATTCGCATTCGTCGTCGTGTCGTTTGCACCCCGAGCGATGATGATGATGATGATGATGATTCATCGCGCGAGTTCGAATCGTCGTCGTCGCGCTTACAGGAGTCAAACTGTCTTCTACTTCCCCGCTCGTTGAATCAGCGACTTTTAACACTTTTTTTCAATGAATCATACGCTTTTATCGGCCCGTTTCACGCGGTAGAGCGAAAATGGTAATCCGAATTGCATATGTAACAAGAATAAACAGATGCGCCGCCGACGATATCGTTGCGCGAGCGCGATTTAATAATTCAACGATTAAACATAAGCTCGTTTCGCGATGGACGATCGATGTCTTCGAAAGATATATGGACGACGGAACAATTAAATTATTATTCCGCGAGCTTCCGTCTCTCTATTTTTCTATCGATGCGACATTTCGTGTTGATTGCGACGGATAAAATCGCGAGGCGACGAATCGATCCGATTAACCTTTTATTTCGAAAGAGAGAAGAGGTCGATGCGTCAATCGTTTTCTCTTTCGAAAATACGCGATCGTAAAATCGCGACCGCGGGACGTGGTTTTGCTCAATTTTCGTTGGTCGAAAAATTCGAGCTTTCACGAGGCATACAGACTACCGTAAAATTACATACGGGGAAATATATATACATATATGCGCGCGAATAAACAGCGCGCGGTGGATGATCGGAATTATCTTTTATATTCAAACAACGTCTGTGTGGAAGAAGATGCGAGGGCGTGGAATACTGATGGCGCGTTCGCGTCGACAAAGACCTCTTCAAGGCCGGGTGCGCCACTCCGACACTTTATGCACTTCTTCCTTTTATTTTACGAGTGACAGCTTGAAAATCCTGCGCCGCGTGTGTGTGATGTGCGCGCGCGCGGTGCACATATAACGCGTCAAAAGAACAAAATTGCTCTTTGTCTCTCTGAGTCTCTTATTCTGATGGAGATTGGAAGGAAGTCTGGACTTTTGGAAAGAGAGTTTGCGCGAGGAAATGAGACACGCAAATGTTTTTTTTTTCTCTCCCCCGCGTGGAGATAATCCCCGAGTGCGCTCGATTTAAATTGCAACGCGTCTCATCTCTTTTCAGCTCTAGCGAAGGAGAGACGTTTTTTCGCGCGAAACAAAACCACGCCTATGTACGCACACGTCGAGCGTATAATCTCTTAAATTCTCATAAGTTATATACCGTTTCTTTATCTGCGTGTGACTTGTTCTAACACATAATGGAGATAGCGCAATATATATATTGATGGCACACAATTTTCGCGGGTATTTCCAGAAATCTTATCTCTATGGAAACTCGCGCGCGAGACAAAATTGAATTATCTCGCAATTACTCTGATGTCTTCTTGTGAAGACGAAAAACAATATAAATAAAAATAATATCTAAAATATATATAACAAAACGGTGTGCGCACCGTGTGATAGGTTTTTTGTGTCACGATAACAATTCGATGATAAACGATAGTTTCAGAGACGATGAAGTAAGCGCGTCGGCGTCTTATCTTCGATAAGACAATCAGATAAAAGACTCAGGTTTACAAAACAGCGCAACAATTAGACGCGAGAACGGTTTCAGATTTTCCAGCAGAAATCCGGGAAATAAAATGTCACGTACGCTTGACATTATTCAATCGGAAAACCAATCGAAACAAGATCGAATCAAATCCGTCGACACGATTAATAACGACTAATAACGTAATTCCGTGTATTTCGAAGATACACAGAAAACACAGTTTTGTTGAGATTACCAAAATTTGGTTTCCAAAACACTTTATTTGGTTTGATGTACCAAATTTTGGTTATTTCAACAAAACTCTTTTTCAGTGTACGCGAGAGCTATGTTTTGTTTTTTTTTTTTTTTTTCTTTCTATCGAGAATCGCACGAGTTTTCATTAACATTGAACGCTTTTCGCCTTTGCGGTACCTTCCTATTCGTTCAATCGTGGAAGTAGACGTTTGACCTACATACCGCGCGTGTACCTTTACGGCAATGCAAATTTTCGGCTACTTGAAAAGTTTTCGAGAAATCTATTTTCAACGTAACAAGGACGTTAACAATAGAGCAAATTGCCGAAAACCTCGCTCGAAAACAATTAAAACAATCTACAAATAATAATTCATTTTGTTATATACGAGAGAGTTTTAAATGGAGCGCGCGATGCTCGAAACACGCGACGACGTTCTATGTACCTGCGGCGCGCGCTCGAAAAGATATCGCTCGGAGATTAAACACTTCTCTCTCGCCGTAGAACTGCGGCAGAAGACAGCAAGTCACGATATGTCTGGGGAGTATATATATCACGAAATCCCGACGACGACCTACAATTCGGGTCAGGGAAATCGTCGTGCTTATCATGACTTTGCTTAGCGCGACGTTCGAGATGATGAGCGAAGAAACGACCCGGACGAAACGATCATGTTACATCGCATGTGGAATTAAGATCAATTTACAAAGATCGAATACATAAACCCCAGTAATTAACTTCCTTATTCGAGGAAAGAAAAAAAAATTTTAACGTCCGTCGACAAAAAATGTTTACCGCAAGTGCCACTCTCTCGCAGATTGATATTTTTTGAAAAATATCACCGCGCCTACGTCACGTGAACACCTTGAACGAACGAATTCAAGGTAACCCGGACGTGCAAAACCTTTCGTGCTTAACGCGAGTCGATCTCGCACATAATCGCGCCGCAACGACATGCGCTACAAATTTGCGAGCAGTTTTGTGAAAAAAAAAAAAAAAAAAATCTCGTGCGGCAAATCGGGATCTGCAAATCAACAATCTAATCTGTAAATAAAATACGAAGATAAACGATGTACGAATACATTTTTTTCGAACAAAAGAGAAAACAAATTATCTTTATTATTATTCAATGACATTTAACTGTGCTTCTGACTGGAAAAAAAAAGATATGACACAACTTCGCAGGAATGGGCTAATCGGTTCCCGTCGATCTCTCTCGATTAATTATTCGCCAGGTACAAGCATCGTTTTTTTATCTCGCCTAGAGAAATGACGTAACTTCGGACAATGCAAGAGAGAGAGAGAGAGAGGAAGAGAAAAAAAGAAATTTGAAACACTCTCACAAATTGAAGCTTGATAGAGCGCTTGATGCACGTAGGTGGGTAACGCATCTCGTAATGACACACGCGGAGAACTATGCTCAGCAAAGTATTCTGACACGATTCATGCGATCATAAAGTATAATTGTAACCAAGGCTCTTCTGGCCACAGCCCGCGCGCATCTTTCCGCTCGCGCATGTACTTCCGATTACACAAGGAGCATATCCGTATATAATCATCGCGCGTGCGTGTCTTCCGCGTGTTCCCGAACCTGCGGATGTAATATTCCGTCCGTTATGCGCTTCTCGTGTAACCGAACAATCCGCCGTGTTTCGATATACACGTTCGAACGTACAGTACCAGTCAGAAGTATATCACCTTTCAAATATTTTGAGCATAATTTTTCGTGTAGGTGCATCAAATCCATTTAAAATTTTATTTAATTACCTTGTACATGAAATGTAATAAAGTTTGACAAAATACATCATGATTTTTTAATTTTTTGAAACTCGCGCTTTTATGATTCTTTTGTTTTTCGTGTCCCTGTCGTCATTGTTTTTATCATTGTATTTTTATTGTTTTACATTGTTTGGCAAGATCAGTGGTGCTCGAGATATTGATGAACAACAGCAGAAAGCTATGATAGAAAAATTAAATTAATTAAAATTAATATTTCACAAATTGTTGTTTTCATTATTTGATGAAAAGTTATTTGTTTAGTAAGTTGTATAACTGTCACCAAAACATACTATGATTTGATAAAGAATTCTACACTTTAAAACAAGTTATCTCGAAAAATTGAAAGGTGAAATACTTTTGGCTGGTACTGTATAAAAAAGCCGCGTGCGCGACCGCAAGAATTTACATACGCGACGAGAAACGTGCTAATTATATTTCATTCGCCGCTAATTGACAATCGCCTTTGATCGACGCGTTTATATCGGTAAAAAAACCTTGAATTTGTTGGCGGAGACGTGCGTTTTTCCATGACGGGGGGCTAAGTCACCGATCGAATTCGCGGAAAACCGGCTGATTCAATCGCGCCGTCGTAGTATCGCGCGCTTCGATCTTTCACGCGACGCACACGCATATGTGCGCCAGGCATAGAAGAGAGATAGAGAGAGTGTGGGAGAGTGGGAGAGTCCATTCACGCGTGACACACGCACGTGGGTATATACGGGCTGTCACTCCACTTACGTTCATTCATAAAAATCTCGGGCTTCCCGGAAGCTGACTGACTCTCTCTCTCTCTCTTTTTCCTTCTTGTCTGGAATAGATTACGAAATTTGTGAAACGTAGGAGCGTTGAATCATTCGCGGCCGGAAGGAAGTACGCAGAAAAATTAAACGTTTGTTATTCATCCCACAATAAAAGTGATTGTTTTTTTTTGTTCAAACATGCTTTTTGTTTTATTGTCAGATACGAAACGCTTTTCTAAATCTAAACAAAACGGGGAGCTGAGGAAAAAAAAACAAACCACGTACAACGAAATCGCACGCGCCTGTCGCAAAGACCACAGTAGATTTCGCGCGTCGAACCGGACGCGTTCGTAAAGATTCAATTTTTGCCCCTAAGGTATGAATCAGTCAACCCCCAAGGTCACCCCACCCGGACTCGGGAAACCGTACGGTGCTATTTGCACCGTTGTGTCAAAGGCGACGCGGGGATGGGCGTCGGAATTACTATACCGCGAAAATATTCTGAATGAATATATCCTTTATTATTCCCTCTCCGAGAGAACCTAGCGTGACTCACACTTGGGTAACTTCGCAGTTAAACGCGCTATCGCATTTCATCGCTGATCCACATTTCGCGCGAATAATAATAACAAACGTATTATAGAACCGCGCGCGACTTCGTCGTTCTCGCGCGTTTCGGAGAAACAAAGCGCGAACGCGCAAAAATTCGTCGTAGAAACATTTTCCCCGTGATATTCCCCCTTCGACTCTCTCGATTCCACGACACATGACGCGATTGACGCGCGCGAAGGATCAACGTACTAATGACCGTCTTCCTCGCGCGATTTCCAGCGCGACGAATATATTCTAACACTCTGTCGTCGTCGGGCGACGTTCTATACCGGCGGAATATTAATCGGGTGTGTACATATATATATATAAAAGAGTGTGCGGTTAAATATAACAGTAAACGCCGCGCCGGTCAGTCCACAGTCGGGTCAGTCCCCTTCCTTAGTAATCGACTTCTTGCCCAATAGCTCCCGCGACAAACTCTCGATAAATTCTCGCGTGACTTGCTTGTTCGCGAAACTCAGTGATTTGAGACGGTCGCGTCGCGGCAGGCAATTTCGTCGCGCTTCCGACATTCGCGACGTTTAAAACGGATCTCTCGTGCTCCGCCGATATCCAATATGTACGTTCTCCCTTTTGTTAAAATTTAACCACAACAAAGAGTAGTAAAAGAAGTATCGAATGCATGTTACATGGGATTTATCCTTCGTGCGCGGCCATTTCCGTCGCGACTACCTTTGCAAAATCAATACGCAACTACTCCGCGCGCGGAAGGAGCTACACGCGATGGTTTCGGTAGATCGATCGGCGGTACCACCGAGACTCTCCACGCAGCGATGTTGCCCTACACCGGCTTGCTAGCCACCACCGTTGCTGATTGTCAAGATTTCCGTTTTATTACGCGAATCTAGAACGCCGCCGCGAGAAAGACAGACAGAGAAGCTTTGCTTTTCTCGTGCTCGATATAAGAGATGAGTCATATTCTTAAGGAGCTAATCCGTATTTCGAACGTAATGCCATTCGGAATTGGCTCTAATGACGATCTCATATACCGCGCGTCGCGGTATTATCATTCTTGCGACACGCGTTACCGGCACGTCGCTTGTGTAACATCACGCCGGCATGTATCTTAGACGGCGGCTTAGAAGTATGTCACGTATATGATCGGCATTCTTTCACGGAGCGAGATAAAACGCGCGTTGCTGTTGGTCAAAAGTGTCTGAAAACTGCGCTTCCCGAAGCGCCGACGCGGTCACGGGATGACGACGCAAGGGAATTTCCCCGATATTGTATTAATACAATTACATTACACGGTAAAATTGACGAAAAGAGGAGGAAGACCGACGTGAGGCGAAGAGCCCCGTCCCGCGGAGGGCCGCTCGGTAAATTTACACGCGCGGGGACTCGAGAAGCGCGTTTCTCTCCGTCTCTTTTCAGTCGCCTGCGAAATATCTACCTACTCAACGTCAAGGCTGCGTTATGACACAGAGACTAAAGGCCGAGTGTCGGTCTTTATTTACGAGAGATTTTCTTTAAAGCGCTCGATACGACGACGAGCGTGTAACCTCACCTTGAGCGAACGACGCCTCGAAGAAAAGACGAGAAATCGTTTAGATAAACGATGTTAAATCGCATGTTTTTTTTCTTGTTGTTGCAGAATTATCTGGCGCAGTACGGATATCTGCCGCGAACGAATCCGGAGACCGGCGCCTTCCTGAGCGCGGAGAAGCTGACGGCGGCGATCGAGGAGTTTCAAGCGTTCGCCGGTCTCAACATAACAGGTAGGCACGCGCGCGCGCGCTTAAATTTAACGTCCAAAATTTAATTTTTAAGGTAGTTTTTTTTTCAAATATTTGTAAAATGTTTCTCTATAATATAGTTGTTTTTTGTAAAAATTTATAGAACCGTTCTGAAATTAAAAACAAAAATAGGCTGTTTAGATGTATTTGGTATAGGAAATGTGTGTTAATAACGTCTACTTTGATTGGGAATATCTCGCTTTACACTCGGTCAATTTCTTTGAAATTGCGACACTAATTGTAGATCATCATTGTTAATATTCTATTTAAGTTTTATTAAATTCTATAGAAAAGTGGTTTTGTACGGGAACTACCTTAAATTACCCGCGCACGGGAACTACCTTAAATTACCCGCGCACGCACAAAGCGAACGGAGAGAACACAGAGTTGTGGAATGTTGTTGTCTGCGACTGTCACACACTGATGACTCACGCGGAGAATTACGGGAGGATGCGCTCGTTTGCTCGGTGTCGCATGCATGTGAGTCAAAAAAAAGAAAAAAAATAGTGGAACACGCGAAATTCTAGAGATATTGCATCCACGTGTGTCGCGCGTGTCAAACAACGCGTACGACGACGATAACACACGGTGGATCCCTGTAATGACGATACTCAATGATGATGAACGGCAATGATTCACCGTCGGACCGAAATTCAACGAAACGAAACCTGGCGCTCCAGCAGCGCGGTGACTCATCGCGCGTCTAGTGATCTCGCGCGAGAAATCATTAAGAAAACATTCATTACGAAACGCATGTTATTACGAAAGATCGAAGTGGGTATCTCGTGGAACGACGAAAATCCACAATCGCAAATTAGTGTCCGAGTAGAAGTCGTCGTCTCATTGCCGACCGAACATTCGCGATGGTTTTTTTCGAATGTTGCGTTGAGGAACACGCGCGCGTTTGTCACCGGCGCTAATTAAGCTCCAAGAAACGAGCGACGAGAGGAAAAAAAGAAACCACCCACACGCGAAAGACAATGAAATAAAATGAATCGAATCCCGCAACGGCAGTTTCATCGTTAAATGGTGGCCGCGCGCGAGCGCGCGAGTCCGTGGCAGGGCGGAACAAGCAATGGAGCCCAATAAAAACCGAAGGTGAACGGAAGAATGATCTAACTGTAAAATTGTAGGCCATGGGTGGCGACATTATCCCGAGAGATGAAGAGCGTGTTTTTATCGGCCATAAACTGCGTCGCGTTGTTAACCGATCCGCAGCTACGAACTTTTGCGTTTTTTTTTTTTTTTTTTTTTTTTATATATCGCGTTTATCGAAATTGTACCTCATTGCGACTCGCAGTTTATATTCGTCGCGGTGAGAAAAGAACGGCGGAGTGAGTTCGATAAAATGTAAACGAGTGCACTTTTTTGCGCGCTAAAAATATAAAAAGCGACGACGTGTGAGAAAGGCTCCGGTATATTTCTTGCACGGAACAAAAAAAAAAGGAGAAAATGTCATCTCCGTTTGCGCGCTCCGAAACCTCCGCGCCGGACAACGGAAGAATCTGTCGAGTCGCGTGACCGCACTGCGAAACATACGCGATCGAACTTATGCACGAGCAAACCCGCGTACTATGCATATTACGCATACATATGCATGAGAAATTAATGTGCACGGGAAGGTTCGAAGATGTACACGCACATTAAAGCGTTACGCTCGCAAAGACGGGACTGGAAAAAGCGAGGAAAAAAGAGAGAGATGTTCGCTTCGAAAATACGAGAGAGAAAAAGAGAGAGAGAGAGCTGACAGGCTGTAAATATACTTGAAGACAAGGCGCAGAATCTTCATCGCGAAATTGCACGATTGTACCTCTTTTCGCAATTACACGCAAATGACGAGAAGTAATAAAGAACATAAATAATTCAAATATTTTTGGAAATAAATGTATAACAAGTAAAACAAAAAAAAACAAAAAATAGAGAGAGAGATATCGGGTGAAAAGATAATTTTTATCTTCATATATTCGTCGTGTGTTTCAGGTGAATTGAATGACGAGACTGCCAAGCTTATGGCCACACCGAGATGCGGCGTCAAAGATAAAGTCGGGCCAGCCGCCGACGGAAGATCGAAGAGATACGCTCTTCAGGGTGAGTATAGAGCAAACTCGAATAATATACGCGCGCGTATAATGGAAGTTCGATTCAGAAAGATCGACATTTTGTCACGTTACGCGGACAATTGACAAATCTAGAAGAAAGTTTAAAGCAATCCAGACGTGATTGTGAGACATGACATAACTTTACTTCTGAACGATTGCATTCGATTATCTAACCGGCGAAAAATTTCACTCGTTGAAATTCACAGATGAAAAGAGAAGCTATTATGTTATTATTTATATAAAATTTATGGAGAGATTCGGAGCGTTGTACAACTGTGTCGCGTATACATTTTGCGATGTTTCCAACTGAATCACGCGTCTTCCGACTTCCTGCCGTTTCGCTGCTATCATTACGAGTCATTGATATAGAGTCAGTCACCCTAAACGGGTCACGCGGATCAGAGTGGCACAGAGAGTTTGCGGATGCTCCAAATGCATACTAAATCAATCGCATAAATACGCTCGGGTTAACTGTTGCATTTCGACCTGTTATCCGACGATCGAACCAACGAGATGGACGGCGGCGCCCTTTGTCCTTTTAAGTCTCTTTCGTTTGCACGTCACATGCGAATGTTCGTCCTCGGGATATTTACGATTAAAAATTCTGTGCTCTCAGATCCCTCCCAATCGAGACGAAAAAAATATTAAACAATAGTGTAGAAGGTATGACCTTAGAGTCTTAACAGAAATTCCAATATACATCTTCTATAATCGGCAATTTAGAACCGGTTGGAGGTTCTAAACCTGTTATGGAGAATAATTTATACTTAAGATATTATCCTCGATTGTTTTCTAATCTTTAGTTGTACTTTAAACTTTTACATAATGTTTAAAAACTTGATCTATGAACCTCTGAATTTTTTAAGATTTTTGTATCGTACAGTTTTTGAAAAAATCGAAAACGAAATTTCATGATTTAACATGGAAGTGATAGAGAGAATGAGGAAGTCACGTGCATTTGCCTAAATATCTAGAATTCAAATGTGTAGATTTGGCTAAAAATATTATTACAGCTTCTTTAAACTATAAAGAAAATATGTGTGAAAAATCAGACGCCTATATCGTACAGTTTTTTTTAGTAATAATTAAAATAACACAGAAAACGAGCGATTAAGAGAACACAGAACGTTGCCACTTCCTCGATTGGAGTGAGATAGAACTATCTCCGTCCCCCCGCACTCGCAGGGACGTGAGGGTAATACCTTAAATCGTGTAATACCCAAACGTTTCGACTCTTTATTTTTAATCTTCAGTGGGTTATACTAGGTTTGTCAACCACTTTTGTGTCTCGCAATCGATGCAACATTATTCTCACAGATGTGTTTTAGTGAAAAGGCATCGCCTTCTAAAAAAATATTCACCACGAAAATTTGTTTCTTTGCGATACAATAATAAAAAAAAACGCGATCGCAAATTGTCGCGAACTAACCGTGACTTTGAACCTGTGTGTGCGCGCACACACACACGCGCGCGCGCGAGCTTCACGTTTCAGTGAACCCTCGGTGTTAAGTTCGGCCATGCGTGCATCCTACGGAACGCGCGCCGCAAAACTTAACACCCGCGCGTAATCGCTAGGTGGAATCTTTTATTTTCCTCCCCCTTTCCTTCGAATTCTCCGAATTCGATAAAATATATTTCGTTTCTTCGCCCGTATCCTCTCTATAACGCGCGAACGAATAAAATCTGTTGCGTAACGGACGATATAGAGAGACGCACAGAGTATCATATAATTGTTGCACGCGCAACTGTTGCATAAATCGCGCAGCCTTGTGTAATCACGATGTGCACGCAAACTCCGCTGTTTTTTTTTTTTTTTTTTTTTTCATTCTTTACAATAAACAAACTCGACAATACAACAACCGCGGCGTTTCGCGGCGTTCCGCGCGTGGCACGCAGCGGCTATCTATCTTTCGAAAAATCACGCGCGCAATCACGATGAATAACGTATTACATACGTAATGTATACAATGGCAGAATCGCGCGATGGTGTAAATAGACGCGCGACGCGTGACGGATGTGCATATAAACGATCGACCGTGTCCATGCGAACGACGACGATGACATTGCGCCGAACAAAGCAGAAAATGCGCTTTTTTTTTTGTTCCGCGCTTCCGCGGGCGTTTCAAGTACGCGTACGTGGAACAATAAAATGACATTTCTCGCGCGACTCCGCAGGGTCCAGATGGCGCACGAAGAATCTAACGTACAAGATCGCCAAGTATCCGAGCAATTTGAACAAGCAGGAAGTGGAGAAGGAGATTGCCAAGGCGTTCAACGTCTGGTCGGGAGAGACCGATCTGACGTTCACCCGCAAAACCGGACACGAAAACGTAAGATTCATATAAAATATATATATCGTCTACGATTTTTCGTTTTTTTTTTTATGCGAAACAATTTTTTCTACATACGAAACGCGATCTTCCGCGACAGGTTCACATCGAAATCAGATTCGAGGTGGGCGAGCACGGAGACGGCGATCCCTTCGACGGACCCGGTGGCACCTTGGCGCACGCATACTTCCCGGTTTACGGCGGCGATGCCCATTTCGACGACGCGGAGCGATGGACCATCCGAAGCTACCGCGGCACCAATCTCTTTCAGGTGGCGGCGCACGAATTTGGCCACTCGCTCGGTCTCAGTCACAGCGACGTCAAGAGCGCTCTGATGGCTCCCTTCTATCGCGGCTACGATCCGTATTTTACGCTGGACAGGGACGACGTCGACGCTATTCAGGTTGGTTGAAGTATTTTTTTTTATATAAGTGCAATTTGTGAAGATAGAAAATAAAATCAAGATACGAAATGCGCTTTCAGGCATTGTACGGAAAGAAAACCAATCGCTACCACGGGACGCGAAATCACGGCGTCACAACGTCGCCGCCGCCACCCGCCGAGGAGGATCCTGAACTGTGCAAGGATCCGAAGATCGACGCGATGTTCAACACGAACGACGGCGAGACGATCGTGTTCAAAGGTACGAGAACGATATACAAAGTTTTATATTACGTCGATCTGTCGGTAAAATTCCGATTGCATTGAAAATGCGAAATAAATGCTAAAGACTCGGAAATTACTCAGGAAAACATTATTGGAAATTGACCGATAACGGTGTGGCCGGAGGCTATCCCAGACGCATCAGCAGCACGTGGAAGGAACTACCGTCGAACATAGACGCCGCGTTTACGTACAGAAACGGCAAAACTTATTTCTTCAAGGTAAATGCCTGCGAATAAAATTCATCGCCCGAGGGTCTGGTGTTTTTCAATGACTGTTATTATTGATCTTACGATAATCATCGCGCGAAATTAACTTCGTCTCAGGGAACGCAATATTGGAGATACATCAACACGACGATGGACGGTGACTATCCGAAGGAGATCAGCGACGGTTTCACGGGTATTCCGGACAACATCGACGCGGCCACCGTCTGGACCGGAAACGGCAAGATCTACTTTTACAAGGGCACGAAGTTCTGGCGCTTCGATCCGGCGTCGAAGCCGCCGGTGAGGAGCAACTATCCCAAGCTCATCAAGAACTGGCAGGGCATTCCGGATCACATAAACTCGGCGATAACGTACAAGGGATACACGTATTTCTTCCAGGACAACGCGTACTACCGATTCAACGATCGAACGTTCTCCGTAAGTGTGTCTCGCAAATTATAATTAATAAATTAAAACGAATTATAATAAATAAATTAAAACGAATCAAACAACAACGCGCGAAGGGAGTACGTGTTGCGTAATTTCACTTTACTTGTTCTTTCCTCGGTCGCAAAAAAAGGACAATAAAACACACAAGTAAGATGCGGCAGTATAAAAACAAAATTGACTTCTGACTCACCGCAGGTGGATGACGCTGAACCCCGCTTCCCGAGATCGACGGCGTACTGGTGGTTCGGATGCAAGTCCGCGAACAGAGGGACACTAGGTAATGACAACGATAACTGGCCATTCGGATTTGGCAATCTGGACTTCGCGGCCAACCGTGACACATACGACTACGGTAGTCTCGACAGTGTCGGCGACATCATTTTAGACGCAGGTTGCCGGTATCCGTTGTTCGCGGATTTTTTTTTTTTTTTTGTTTTTGTTTTTTTCAAAAGTTTTTCTCCAATCTCTTTTCATTCTCGAAAATTTTTCGGCCCTTATCATTTCGACGCTCGCGCGATGACAGCGATTATTATTGTCGCAATTATATCGACCGTGTCATTAAATCAATACCACGTAATGTTCCGAGAACATTCGGGATGAATAAATTTCCGCGAATCCGCGTGAATTGCGCTTTTTCTAAATTAATACTCCGACAAGTAGCGACAATGGATACCTGTGTTAAATTCCGCTTCGCTCGTTCTACTTCGCTGAAAATAATCGACGTGGAAGCAAATAATATCTCTAATATTTAGAGGCAGGCAGGAAACGCGAAATTAAAAACTTTGGTGTCTCGTGCACCTGGCTACTTACGATACCTAGGGCTAGATCGCGAAGAGATTTTTGTGTGTGTGCGTGCACGCAATACTTTTATTTAAAAAAAAAGTCTGAATCTTGCACTTAAAACAATTGACGTGATGTAAATGTTTCGAAGCGCAGATACAACGCGCGATGTGAGAACAAATCGGAATTGGGATGTTGTAACGCGCGTGTCCACACAGATATTACGATCGGCGCGATTCATATGCGATTATTTCGTATCTGACGCGTTTTATCGAGTCACAGATCGCTGTAAAAATCGGATGTGTGATGCAACGCGCGTGGTTTTTACTACGCGCGTCGAAACGTGTTTCGAGGAACGTGTTTATTTTCTAAATGTGTCATAATTCGCGTCTCCCGGACCGACACAAAAGTTACGAAATTGAGAGAGAGAGAGAAAAAAAAAGAAAATAAAAGTAATGCTTGCACAATTGACTCGGACATAAAAATCTTCGACGATATACGCAATTTTGGGGATTTTAACATTTAACAGCTATTCACATCGCTAACAATAGCGCAGCAGTTTTGAGGCTGAAAATATAATAGACGATATTTTTTTACGTAGATTAACCAATTTTTACAGATACAATAGTTTAGCGTGAATTGTAATCACTAAACGTTATCGTTCATCTCATTGTTAACCATCTAATCATTTCTTTCGATGCTTTTCTCACATATGTTTCCTTTTTCGCAATATAAAAAGTTGTCGATGATCACGCGGTATGCTAAAGCCCAGAGTATAATTTGTTAGCCAGGCGACGGATGAGAACAGAGTTTTACATATTTCCGAGACTAAACCGACGTTGAAATACAATAAAATGACGATCGCGCAAAAGGTCGCCGTGTGTCATCGTTGCCGCATCCAGTTTGACAAGTAAATATTTTAGAAAATAAGATTTTCATTTTGTTTCCACACTGTCTCTTTTCTTTGTCTCGCTTGTACACGGATGCCATTAATCAGCACATCGCGGTTGTGGTTTCACGTTTTTTTTTATTTTTTGTTTTTTCTACTATCTCTGTTTTAGTCTTCTCACGTATTTTTTTCATGATTTTTAATAATATAAGTAATTACTGTTTAGAATCTTTTTAGAACACTATCATTAGTTATCACTTTCGTGTGAGAATGCATGAACCTCCTTCCCTCTTGTGTCTGTTATCGCTCACGCCTTGCAAACACCAAAGTGGTGGTGCATTTCACATCTCACCAGACGCACCCCCCCGACACTCATTTTAAAATTCACGCACACACGAGAATACGCGCGCATGCGCGTGCGTGCGCACTTGCACACGAAACAAAGAGGTGCATGAACAATCATTGACAGTTGTTTGGAACTTAATCTGAGCATTAAAAACGTGGTTTCGATTTGCCCCATCCTAACAATATATCGATCTATCGATCTTTGTAAAAAAAAAAAAAAAAAAAAACATTCCTCCCGAATTATTTTCCTAATATATTTTCCTTATTTATTTTGTCATGTTTTTTATTTTGATTTTTTGTTTTGTTTTTCTTCCTAAAATTATTTGTTACATACGCACGCGTATATAACACTTATTTTTTGTTACACACATACGCACACAAATTCTCTTTCTTGTTGCACAAATACATTTTTTCTTAAGTGTCTGTCGAGATAATTTTTAATTTTCTGGCATGCACTCTTTCGAGACCTCCTCCTTTGAGTGTAGCACAATCTTTTCTTTTTTCCTTTGAGTTTTAATTATTAACAAGATTTCAAGGGAAAATGCACGATTAATATAATTTTTCTCTCTATGCCTTTTCCTATAGTACTTTATTCTATTAGTTAGTATTTTATTCTGTTAGTTATTTTAATTTACATTAACGGTTGATAATTCAAAAATCTTGAAAACTGAATTTTTTTTCCAAGAAAGACATTTCGATATATTTTTCAAATTATTTGTATGAAATTTGATAATACTATAAATTTTTAAATTGCAGTAAATGCAAATATAATTTTGAAAAAGCAATATAGAAAATAATATAATTGTTAAAACTTTTTTGCATAATTAAATTTTCCAAATTTTGAAGTACATTTAAAAAAATAATAATCTTACAAGAATATAGAGTTTAATTTCAACTTCAATATTAATTTCACGTAAATTTGTCAATTTAACAAATCAACACATATATCCGTTACTTACATCTAACATAAAATTTTAATACATAACTATATTACACATGTGTATTAATCTCACGTATTTAGTGCACAGGAAATGCATTTCGAACAATTTTA
The DNA here is from genome assembly GCA_014825455.1 of Pseudomyrmex pallidus. Classification (NCBI taxonomy): domain Eukaryota; kingdom Metazoa; phylum Arthropoda; class Insecta; order Hymenoptera; family Formicidae; genus Pseudomyrmex; species Pseudomyrmex pallidus. The sequence continues at coordinate 6,427 of QVNV01018339.1, read as the reverse complement.
TACTTCGCGAGTATAAATTTATCATTCAATTCAAAATGTGTGAATTGAACTGTTTCACCGCCATCTTTGCGACGACGCAGTCGACACTGTGCCTCGTATCAAACTCGCGCGCAACGAACGTTTCACAAGATGTTATTGTACATATTGTACATTTGCAAGTGGCACTAAATACGCGTGATAAACACAAATGACAAAAAGATATTTGTTTCAAAAAGCTTGGGAGGGGTGAAAGAAGACTCACCTCTTCGAGCTTTGCGATGAGACGATGCGCCGAGACCACCCGCATTAACCGGGAGCAATCGCCTTTTCCAGACGACAACAATGTTCACCCCGAATTCGGGAAAAAGTGAGCGCGGCCGACGCCACACACCCACCGACCGACAAAATATCACGTGCCAAAAACCCCCGATTCCACTTACGTACCGCGCGGAAAATGCGAAAAGTTCCAAACAACAGAAAAAACAAAACACTGGGTTTGCGTTTCGCGCTCTCGCTGACTCGTGCGCATGCGCGCGCCCGCGCGCCCGTCCAATCACCGAGCACGGTTCTCGTTCGCGCGTTTAGCGACATGGCGTCTCCACTACGACACGAATTTAAAACTCGGCAGGAGACACCGATGAGCTCGTCACGTCGTCGAACCACGCGGATCACGCGGATTCCGGAGCCTCGATGAGTCCGTTGAGTCCGTCGGTCACGTCGGAGAGAACGTGGCAGCTTCTGCTGAGCGTCGCGACGTTGATCATCGCGAGGTACGTCGTGGCTACGTAGACAGAGTGAGAAAGTGTCGTTTGCTCGACCTTTGGTTCGAGGATTTATAGCGCGAATTGAGCGGCAGTCCCTCCCTCTTCGAGGACGACGACGCAACTGGAGTCAACACGTGCGCGCGTAAGGTATGATCTCGACGGAACTGGTGTTTTTTTTTGTGCGAACTATCAAATCAAGTGTTGTACGACGAAAAAAACAAAACACAATGGTCGCTCCGATAACACGACGATCGGGATTGTTTGTTGACGCAGCTGTTTTTCTACCTGCACTCCCGACAAAGTGAGTAGTAGATTAGCTAGGAAAATAAACACTAGAGTGTGTTAACAAAAACCACGCACAGAAGCGACGTCGTTCGACTGATTCTAACGAGCGTGCGTTTTCGAATTCTGTGCATGCATACATATGTGTTACACTAACGCAAAGTTTCGCGAACGAAATACGTAGATACGCGAATGTTTATATCCCTGAAGTAACGTTTCGCGCGGAGCAACACACACGACCTTTTCTTACACTGCCTATTTGTTCGCGTCGTCTCCATTTCCTGTTTGCAAAGACTTGGAACATCAGAGGCAACATTACAAGATTCCTTAATTGGGACCCGAGCGTTCGACTAGAAATCAGGGATACGTGATGTGGTTGTTAGAACGTTGCGACGTGACAATTGAAAATAAATAAATAAAAGGAAAAGTAGTGTAGCAATCGCGCGAATTCTCGATAGGATTTTCGCATCTGTCTGAGAAAATGTTTGTTGATTAGTGAAAGTATTACGCATATGAGTATTATAGATCCTTCTACTGTTTTACTTTTTTTTTTTTGGTAAAGACATCGTTTGTGACAACGCGACGTAATTGCATATACGTATTAGTTTTACGTTATTATTCAATAATTAACTTTGTGCATGCGAAATAATTTGTTCATTTGTATACTTTATATACAAAAAAATTATCTATAGTACTCATGTCTCATCACTGCTGATTATATATATATACGCTAGAATAATTGTTAATTATCTCTTATGTGCGCAAGTGCCTTAGAAAATATTTTTGTAATTTATATATATATATATATATTATATATAATCTAAGGTGAATGCCATGGTCTGTCCGCAAGTGCAGCTTTCTCTCCGAATGTTCGAGCAGCGTTTGACATTGTCGTTGCTGTGTGACATTGTGCGCCTGTGTTCGAAAATATGAGGATTCTTTCCGGGTGTTTATATCAATGTCTCCTCTTGATGAAGAAATCTGTTTGTCTTGTACAAATATTGTAAGCGACTAAATGTGCGAGATGATCGGATTTCTGACATCAACGACGCTGTGTGTATGTGTGCGAGAATCTATTTACGTATAAGATTCTTATGTATAAAGCGTACTTGGAGGATGAAGGAAGCGCTTTTGAAAAATGCATTTCTCGCAAAAAAAAAAAAGGAAAAATTATTACGTACGGAAATTATTACGCGTCTTCTCTATACTCAGTATTAACAGATGTTTAAAAACAATGTTGATGCTTTCTATTTCATATTTTCTTACATTTCAGAGACGTGTCTTACGATTAATACTAAGTATTTGACCAGTACTTAATTGTTAAAGCTTACTACTTAGTCTTAAAGAGAGTTGTCAGAGTGCAACAGGAAAGATCTTGGACTTGTTCTTTTGCGCAATATTGTTGAACGGCCAATGTTCATCGGTTTCAAAAATTTTATCGGTCGTTGTTTTTTTTTTTTTTGCAAAAGAAGCAAAAGTCATCTGCATAAGGACTTAACAGTGCAAGATCTTTCCTCGCGTTACTACCGACTTCGGAATGTTGACGATTCACATTGAAACTTGCCACGCCGTTGTGTCGTGCCCTAAACAAAATCTCTATTGTATTATATTTTTCATTGTCATACGAATAATATTATAATAAAAGCATATGTTTATTTTAGATATCTCTCGGTACAGTTTCAATTAAGTACGTGTTGTATCTTAGAAACAACAATTTACACACATATACTATAGTTTTCCAACAAAAAAAAAGTCTCAGAAATATATCTGAACCTTTATTCTTTTCTTCCATCTTTCTTTGAGATCTCCATGAAATCCTCCTTCAATACCGGTTTGTACGTCAGAAGTTTGGCGTAACTTTTCAAAAGCTGTTTCCAATAATACGTGACGTCCGACATTCTCAGATTCTTCCATATGAAATCCCTTCCACGATTCGCGATCTTCCTCGCTAAATCGTCGTTATTCTTCGCGAATTCGATCAGATCTCTGTAACAAGATAGTTGTGTTAAATTTCAGTAAAGATCTTATCACAGTAAAAAAATATAAGATCCATCTTCTCACTCTAATTCTTCCTGATCCGCGTTTGTCGGTACAGGTACGTAATGAATCCACGGTTTCATGGCGTAGTAATAAAATTCAGCCCATTCGTCGCCGACGTGGAAGACCAAAGACCGGCACAGAAACAGATGTTTGTGTCGAAACGATGCAGCCACACCTCGGAAGTTGAACAAATATTTGTACTTGCAATGCGACTCCAAAGATACTTCCGTTGCTGGCGTTGCGTTCAAAGTGTCCTAAGATAAGTTTGGAGTTATCGTAAAATAGCAATAACAATGTTTGTCGCGTAATTTACTGCGAAATAATCGTACCGCCATAGATTTCCACGCTTGATTCTTGGTGTACTGAGCGTCCACCAAGTGAGGCTTGTTGCGACTCAATAAAATCAGATTGTCGCGTTCTCTGCTCGTCCTGGATCCACGAAAAAACACCTTGTTCTCCTTCTTCTCCCACGGAGTATCCGAGCTTGCTTTGTTCAGGGACTTGCGGTGCTGATCCCATCTGCCGATGCCGCGGGGATACAATGAGATGGCCGGACCACCCTCCCAAAACGTCCATGCTGGATACATGATATCATAATATTCATGTGCTGTCTATAAATTTGTACAAGCTACTCAACTTTCATCAAGTCACGACTTTCAATTGAGAATTTAATTCAGAATCAATTAGGAATCACTTTGTACCTTGCTGAACGAAAAGACAGGCATACGAAGAAAACTTGAGTGATCGTAATTTCTTGACTGAGGAACGTCTCCGGTATTAATTATGAACTCCATGTCCGGTAAGGTGTCGAGTATCTTCAACAGGAAGTGCTCAATTCCAGCACACCTGGCGGGAAACATGCAGTTCTTCTCTCTGTACAATCTGCCTCCGATTATTTGGTAATACGTTCCTCTGTTATTCAAACTGCGATTTAGTTGAAATAAGACGGTCGATGTATGTACACGAACTGTGCAAAATATATTACTCCACAGAGATTTACCTAGTTTTAGTGAGATCCATCAGTTTTTTATCAATGCCGTCCTTTCTGAAAGGACGCAAGTCCCGTTTAATGACGTCTTTGAAACATTCGTTCCTTGTATTGTTGCATTCTTCATAGTTTTTCTCCGCTTCTTGAATTGCCACCAGATACTTTCGGTATCTTTCATTTGTTGCTACAAATAAGAAAACAAAATCACATCGCACATCATCACATTACCTGTTACATTATTTATTACATTATGTTAATATTTTTAATTATCGTTCCTATATAAAGTTTATTATCAATACCTTTCGTGTACAATGATTTCTGTTCGTCAGCCTGTTTGTTTCCTTCGCAGGACTCGGTGTCGTCAATCGAACAGAATTGATCCTCGCACAGACCGGTGAGAAGCGACACGAGAACAATACAAACTAATGTTAACATTCTTTCCCTTGACGTTTCGCACGTGTTGGAATCCTGAAGGACGCGCGCAGCGCAACAAGATCCTGCTTTTACAGGAGAGCGGCAGGTTGCCGCCGCTTCCTGTTTACAGCCACGAATACAGCGTGCGTGTGTGGTGTTTATTTTACAACTAGCGATATCTACACGCGGATACGCGCACTACGTGCACGCAAGTTGGCGAACATCGTCACCTGCTGATGATGTTGAAAACATCTGAACACATCGCATCCCCGTAGATGTCGCTAGCGGTAGTTTTTATAGGCACACAACAGCGGTATGGACTATTTAAATTCACACACAATCAAGTCACGTTTGAAAATAGAGATTGTGACAAAGATGGATTGAATTTCCGTCTTTCCTCGCGGGTTTTTCTCGTGCTTTGTTCGAAAAATCCTGTTGTGTCCGAGAAACAGGTTCAACAGGTGCGCGGCGACGATTTACGCACTGTTTTTTTTTTTTTTTTACACCGCGTCGCTTTCCGATTGAATAAACTTTTATCGGATACGCTTGCGTGACTTCTAATGTTTAAACTCCGGCGAGATGAGAGTGGTTAACTTTGTCCTTCGGATCTTCTTCTCACGCACGCATTTGCTACATGCATTTACCATCCGAATTATCGGAAATGCAAGAGAAAGAGAGAGAGAAAGAAGACAGACTAAGTCATTCGTAATTAATGAAATTATCTTTGCTTCACGTGTTAAAAAAAAAAACGGTAAAAAAATATTACTTTAAAGAATAATGTAAACACAAACGATACACGGAAATAACATAGACGTGTAACTAGGGTTGCCATAAAGTGTCCGGGGAAAAAAAAGGACGGATGGCAATCTTATACTTCAGGGTAACGCGGGAGAAAAAAAAGTAAAAAATATTTAGAAGATTCCTTAAACTTCGGACCTCGGACGCCTTCGGAAAATCCGTCAGAATCCGTTTTCGACATTTTGAAAAAAAAACAAAAAAAGACATTGTCCGGGGAAAAGAGGACGGATGGCAACTCTACGTGTAACGAGCGTGCGACTCTTGAGACCCCGCGTTGTTGATTTATTACGTTATCGTTATCTCATCTCGAGAGAGTTTATAAAAACAAAACAAAACAAAAAAGTATTCGCGTATATATACAATCGCCACAAAATCCGTCCCGATACGCGACGGTCGGACATGTAATGATTACGACGAGTCGTCATCGTCGCATGCGAGGAAACAATGGCCCCGAAAGGATTCGTCCTACTTACGCAATTCTAAGATATTCACGCACGTCTGCGTACGGCACGCACAATTATCGCTTTGTGTGTCCCCCTCCCTCCCCTCGTCTCCACCTCCGTGTTCCACACGACGACGACGACGACGGTTGGGAAACCGTCGGCACGCTTTTCCGCGAAAAGCGATCAATTACCCGGAGAGTGCCGCGAGCGTACACATACTCGCGTGAGAAAATAACCGTAGTACAGCCCTCCCTCCGCGATCTGGAAACCGTCCGCTCTCTCCGAATCCGCTCGACGTCGTGCGCGATTGTTCTCCCCCGGCGCAATTATACGGAGGCGAGGTATATCTCTCTCTCGCGACGCAACAACCGATTTCTTTTCTCGAATTTGAACCACCACCGCCGCCATCATCACCGCCACCGCGAGAACCGAAAGAATCACACGCGGCGGTAAACAATTTTTTTCGCTCGCATTCAAATTACTCAATTCGGTGTATCATTATAATATACGCCTCTTTTCAAGCGTTGTGTTTGTGTAGCAATCCGAAACCTCGTCACTTTTTTTTTTTTATTATCTCGCGCACAAGAGAGGGACAGCGGAAGAGAAGCGCAAAAGGGCGATTGAATTATATAATAATATCGGCGGAAGTTAATTATAATCGAATTGTGGGTAGCGGCTTGTTTTTTTTTTTTTTTTTTTTTTTTTTTTTTTTTTTTTTT